>PVKC010020604.1:0-18542 GCA_004027635.1 Crocidura indochinensis
AGGGCACACACACACACACACACACACACACACACACACACACACACACACACACACACACACATACACCCCTTTTAAAATCTGTTAGAAAAGTGAGGTCACAGGGACAACTACTGACCTAGGAAAAAAGTTATTGGTAGAGTCACATTTACCTGGATTTCAAAGACTGGAAGGCTGGGCTCCTTGGTGAGAACTAGCGAAGTGGATAAATCTGAGAGATAAGAATTTCAGGAGCACCTAAGCACCAGAGATTCCACACTCTGAGAATATTGGCCCTCAGTGAAAATCCCACTCCAAGTAAGGAGAAAGGAACTGGTTTTGAAATCCAACAGAACTTTCTTCTTCCAAGACCTGCTTTCTTTTTTTTTTTTTTTTTTTTTTTTTTTTTTTTTTTTTTTTTTTGGTTTTTGGGTCACACCCGTCAGTGCTCAGGGGTTACTCCTGGCTCCATGCTCAGAAATTGCTCCTGGCAGGCACGGGGGACCATATGGGGCACCGGGATTCGAATCGATGACCTTTTGCATGAAAGACAAACGCCTTACCTCCATGCTATCTCCCGGGCCCCCCAAGACCTGCTTTCAAGGGAAATAAGCCAGCACCTAACCTACTGGGCTTTTATTCTAAGGAGAAGACAAATATCTAGCTCCAGTCTTATCCTCTCCCACCTAAATGGAGACAAAACCTAATAAGCAGAAACAATAAAACATAAAAGTGAATTTTATCACCTAGAGGTACAAACTTAAAATTGTTTAGAAAATACAGTTTCCTTGGCAGAAGGGAAGAACAAAAGACACTCCATCCTCTCTCCTGCCATTCAATACAGAGTTATGAAATCAGAGAGCTGCTAGATGAACACTTGGTACTTAGAAGTTCCGAGAATCAAAGCAGGAGAGAATTCCAGCCCCGTCAGCTGCATGGTGGTAAGGGATGGAAATTTGGTTGGTGCCTGTTGTTGACCTGCAGGTAGATCCTTCTCTCAGGAAGATTATCTGCCAGTTGGTCTTCAACATAGTGTGAAGGCAGGGATGGGGGCAATCGAACTATAGGGGCTTTAATCCACATCACTTAGAATAAATGCTTCAAAAGGTTCATCAAGGTAGTAATGGATCACAAAGAGATCACCTGGCAGATCCTTTCTTGCTAGTGGCTATTCATGACTTAATGAGTCAGATGACAAAAGGCAGTTTGTTTCCCTATTTTCAGGGGAAAAATTTAATGTATGAATTTATTGACAATAACGCACATGATAAATATTTATGCTTTCCTTAATTTCAGTCTACACATTCTGGTTGATGAATAGATCAAAGGATTTATTTTTAAAAAACCACCATAACTCTTAAGTAGTATAATTAATTGACATTTGGTAAATATTTTACCTTGACTGTTCTTTATAAAACTCAAACTTCAAATCCTACAAGATACATAGCATTGTGCTCAGAGTAGAAAATAAATTGAACATTTGCAACTTATATGATGTTATGAACATTTCTTCATCATTTTGCAACTTCCTAAACATAAATTATTTGGGATGATAACAGATCGAGGTCCAGTGAGGAAATGTAAGCTCTCTGTGATCTTCATTTGTAGAACACCCTGTCTTCTTAATGCTAATACTCAATAGTTTTCACAATAATCACTGATGCAGACCCATATACCTCTTGACTGAGTTCAGGAACTACTTTAGATGTATTTGACATTATACATGTAATGCCAAGAAATTAGAGATGTACAAGAAACACTGTTTAAATGAATGAACCAATGAAGAAAAGTAATCTGAATTCAAGACAATGGGATTTTTTTCAAGGCAGAAATGACATGGCAACATCTTTTGTTGGGAGGAAACCCATCCTGAAACAATCGTTCTCTTTTGGAAGGGGAGTTTGGGCCACACTGAGTAATGCTTAGAGGACCATGTGCCTTTGATTGAACCATGATAGGAAATAGAACTACAGTCAGCTGCATAGAAGGTAAGTACCTTATCTCTCATGCTCTCTAATCAGCACCCATCTTTTGGGGATATGAAGGCTGTGCTTAGAGCTTATTCCTATCAGTGCAAGGGGGAGGAACCATAGTCAGTGGTCCGTAAGGCAAGTACCTTAAACCTTGCATTAGCTCTTCACTCCCCTCTTCCATCCTTCCTCATCATTCTTCAATTAGCATTTTAAAAAGTTGTGAATGTTTAATTATGTATCTGAAATTCACTACATACAACCAGTTACACTAAGTCACAAGTTCATAGGACAGAATTTGCATAGAAGGTGATAAACATTATAGACTTTCTATTAGGAAATAAACTAAGAAAAATACTGAGTATTCTTCCTTCTACATCTGGTCAAGAAATGTACTGTGTATTATTCTATTTTTTTTTTGGTTTTTGGTTTTTGGGTCACACCCAGCATCACTCAGGGGTTACTCCTGGCACTACACTCGGAAATCGTTCCTGGCAGGTTGGGGGACCATATGGGATGCCAGGATTCAAACCACTGACCATCTGCTTGTAAGCAACTGCCTTACCTCCATGCTATATCTCAGGCTCCATATTATTCTATGTTTTAAATAAATTTTGTGCATGTGTTTAGAGTACTACTGATTTTCTGTGTTTACACATAAAGAAGGCACTAAAGTTTCTGGTTTTCCCACTAATCCTATCTTGTACAAGCTCAACACATCAAAAAGATAAAACATTTGCTATTGTGGGATAAGTAACCAAATAAGATATAAGGACATATATAAACTATACTATTAAAACATATTAAAACTATACTAGCAAATATTTAAAGTTGCTCATAATTTATACAAGTCTATTTTATCTTAGTCTCACCATACATTCAGTTCATTTTACTTCCATTTACTGGAAGAGATCTTCGTGTCTTCAGCTGATTCCAGAAGTAGTTGCCCTGTGTTTGGTAGAATCATAGTCCAAAGAAACAAATCATTAGAGGGCACAACTCATGAGAATTAAAATATTGTGTCTCTCAAAACCAGGGTAAGGAGAATTTTTCTGGACTCCAGTTTCCCCTCATAGTCTCTCTCTCTCTCTCTCTCTCTCTCTCTCTCTCTCTCTCTCTCTCTCGTTTTTCTTTTATGGGCCAAACCTGGTGACACTCAGGGGTTACTCCTGGCTATTCGCTCAGAAATAGCTCCTGACTTGGGGGATTATATTATATGCCGGGAGATAGAACTGCGTTTTATCCTAGGTTAGTGCGTGCAAGGCAAACCCCTTACCGCTTACACCATCACTCTGTACCTCATTTTCTATCTTGCACAATGTCTATTTCTTTCCTTGGAACCCAGAACATGTGTGGTTCAGCAGAGCCACAACCAAAAGGTATTTCTTTGCCTTTTTTAGAGTATCATAGTCTAGTGAGATTTATTGCCATGAATTAAAATTTACTTTTATAGATAACTATAAAGAAAGATATACCCCAAAAGACTGGTGTACAGAAGAACACAGCCAGCTGAGTTGGGAGAACACAGGAAGACTTCATGAAAGAAATGTGTTTGATCTGAAGTAGGCCTCAGGAACAGAATGTGAGTCACAGGCCCAGAAGATTTGTAAAATTTCCAGAGACACTGTGAAAGTGGAAGCAGTGGTACAGCACATTAATTTTGCATGGATGGGAAGCTTTGGGCTGGAGGAGTAGAAGAACAAGACAAAAGGTGAATTTATAAAATAAGTTGGGGGGTTTCAGGTGATTGGAGGGTTTAGAGAGTGGGATAATGGATAATACTTGGCAGTGCTTAGGGGTTTATTCCTGACTTTGTTTTCAGGAGTGATCCCTAGCAATGCTAAGAAAACCTTTATACAGTTTACTGGCCAAATTTTACTTTGCATTGGCATATTTAATGAGGAAAAATGGCACAAAACTTAAGCTACTCACTGAACTCTGCCACCAGTCAGGTATGCCAAGTAGTAGTTTGACTTTTAGAAGCAGGAAGCCTTCATATTTTGGGGAGGAGGGCACTTTTTTGGATGGAGACTTTTTTGTTTTGTTTTGTTTTGGGTCACACTGGACAGCGCTCAGAGGTTATTCCTGGCTCTACACTCAGAAATCACTCCTGGCAGGCTTGGGGGACCATATAGGATCCTGGATTTCAATCCACCATCCTTCTGCATGCAAGGCAAATGCCCTACCTCAATGCTATCTTTCCAGATCCATAGGTGGAAGCTTTTTTTGGGGGAAACCACACCCAGTGGTGCTCAGGTCTTAATCTGAATTCTGCATTCAGCAATTAGTTCTGGTGTGGTTCAGGTGACCACATGGGATGCCAAAGATCCAACCTGGATAGGCAAATGCCTTACTGCTGTGCTATAGCTCCATTCTAGAACCTTCGTTTCTATCTTTTTTACTTGAAGTGGACACACTACACTTTACTAAACCTCAGCAATCAACCATTTGAGTGTGAGACTCTCACATGCAGTCTCATTCCCAGAGACTCATGATGTGGGAACTTAATAGAGACCTTGTAATCTCCAATCAATAGTGCTTTGGCAGGATCCCAGGAGGAAAACTTAGTATTCTAAGTTAAGGTTAATTGTTCCTGTATTATTTTGCACTTCCCTATTAAAGGAACAGTAAGCATGCTTAAGGCAAGATACAGCATGAATTGAAGTAAGTGTTAAAACAAAGCAGGCTTGTTTCATTTATTAGGTGAAAGCTTCATCTGACAAAAAGAAGGTGCTAATCTGCTGGCAAGCTCTTTCGTAATTCATAGAAAATTCTAGTTATACCACCACCTACAAAAGTAACTTCACTTTCCTTAATACTCACCATTGTGCCTTAGAAAAGTTTATTCACTGTAAACAATTTTCTGTGAGAGGAAAATTTATAAATTCTTAGAAAAATACTTTGGAACATGAAAACTTTGTGAAATACAAAAAAAAAAAAAATTAAGAGAAGCGTGAACTTAAGTGCTGCCCATCCTCTTAATAGTTTCGAACAAGATTTGGAAAGAGATTTCAAAGCAAAGTGTTCAAAACATCTGGTTCTTATTTGAAATATAATTAGAAATGTATCTTAATATAGAAAGAATTTTAAAAGCAAGAGGAAGTACATTGCTGAGTAACCAAATGTCTTGGGTGATGTCATAATCACGGCATGAAGAGGAATACCAAAGACTCTACAGCAATATTGTGAGATTTTTCTCCTTATGTGGTTTTATTATTCTTACAAAAATTTATTTACAAAAAATGAGAAGGAAGAGAAAAAGAGTTTATATTATATAATATATATTTAGGAATGAATGAATTCCAGGACCTAAATGACTTAATGAGAAAAGGTGCATTGTTAAGACATGGTTTCAAAATACTAAGCAATGTAAAAACAAATGTTTTGCTATGTTTTATTTCACTCCCTGCCCTTTTCTATTCCTAATTGTTTTTATTTGACCTAGTTTTTCCACTCAAATAATAAAAATGACAAAGTAAGTGTATCTGATTAAAAAACCAAACAAAATAAATCTCCCCATCAAGTTCATCATCCCAGGACACTCACCTATTGCTCCTTCACCAACTTTCAAGACCCTGGGATCTAGAGTTAATATGTTAATATTATCTAGAGTTAATATGTTAGAATCCTTGGGCACCAGCATTTCAAAAAGCTCCTGGAGAAGCAAGATACATTTTGGCGTGTCAAAAGAGTAATGTTCTACCTCATAAATTGAGGAGGAAGTAACGGATGGTACCAAGACCAAATACTCGTATGAACATTGAATAAAAATAAAAAATGATCAGACTTAAACACCAAATTGACAATAGAATTGATATCCAATCCACAACAAGCTAGACACAGACAGGGCCACCTATACTAGCAGCTTGGGGGGGAGAGAAGGGGGATATGGGATACATGCTGGGAACAGGGATAGAAGGAGGACAACATTGGTGGTGGAAATGCCTCTGATTCATTGTCACTATGTACCTAAAATATTACTGTGAAATATTTGTAAGCCACTTTGGTCAAAATGAAAATTATTAAAAAAAGAGTAAAAAGAACTTTCATTTATAATTGTGATTAACTCATGGGTAAAGGACTTTCTTAATATCAGAGCAATAGAAAGCACATAATCTAAGTACTCAAATATGATTATATATTCATGCCTTTAGAGGTATCACATGTTTGCATATATATTTTATCATATACATATTTTAAAACTAAGCAAAAAAATTTTTTTTGTTTTTTGGGCCACACCCGTTTGATGTTCAGGGGTTACTCCTGGCTAAGTGGTCAGAAATTGCCCCTGGCTTGGGGGAACCATATGAGATGCCAGGGGATCGAACCGTGGTCCTTCCTTGGCTAGCGCTTGCAAGGCAGACATCTTGCCTCTAGCAACACTCCGCCGGCCCCTAAAACTAGGCAAAATTCTTTCTTTGTTGACTGGATTGGATTCCATATGCATTGTTCCTTGCAAGAAGCTGATCCTGATTGAGCTTTTACAATATGTTCACACAAGTCTAATTAGTTACCTTATATTAAATCATTTCATTTTCACAATTTTGAAAAAATAGGCACACATTTATTTTGCAGATAAAGAAACAAACTGCAAGAAATTCCAGCAATCCAGGTCATATGGAGTATGGAATTATGGACTATGACTTGAAATCAAAGAAGCTTATTTCAGAAATCCTCTTTATTTTTAAAATTGATTTTATTTATTTATTTATTTTGGTTATACTCAGTGTATCTCAGGCTTTACTCCTGACTCTGTTCTCGGAAATCACTGTTAGCGGGTTTGGGGGATTATATGATATGCCAAGAATTGAACTCAGGTGAACTGTGCAAGACAAATGTCCTATGTGCTGTGCTATTGCTCTGCTCCAGAAATCCACTTAAAATAAATAAAAGCATGGGGCTGGAGAGATAGCATGGTGGTAGGGCATTTGTCATGCATGCAGAAGGACAGTGGCATCCCATGTGGTCCCCTAAGCCTGCCAGAAGAGATTTCTGAGTGTAGAGCCAGGAGTAATCCCTGAGTGCTGCCAGGTGAGACCTATAATATAATCTAGTAATTCAACCCCAAAACCAAAATAAATAAATAAATAAATAAATAAATAAAAATTAAAGCACTTGGAGACTTCACCGGGGATGCTTAGTAGTCTAGGTGTTACTCTGATAATACTTGGTCTATCAATTCTGTGCTCAAGTCTAGTACTGCTGTAGCCAACAGGGATACCCTGTAAAACTCATGGACAACCAAATTATACCTTATGGTTCTCAAGAGTCATATAGTGCCAGGGATTGAAGTTGGGGCCTCAAGCAAGCAAAGCATAGTTGGTGGGAATGAAAATTGATGAGGCTATTTATGGACAACAGTATGGAGGTTCCTCAAGAAATTAAAAATAGAACTATCACATAATCTAGCAATTCAACTTCTAGCAATATATCCAAAGGCAACAAAATCTCTAGACCTATGTTCTGATTGTCTGTTGTTTAATGGAATATTACTCATCCATGAAACAAGAGAAAGCCCATTTGCAAAAACCTGATTGATAAGTAAAGTAAATCAAGATTGCTAAATGATCTGACAGGTATGAGAAATCTTAGAGGAAAAACAAGATTATAAAAGCCCAAATTCATGGAATAAGAGAGCAGACTTAAGGTTACCAGTAGTAGAAAATGAGGGAAGGGAAAATTATATTAGAGGAAAGTGATCATAAAAAGATAGCCAAAAAACAAACTACCACTTATATGCTAAATGAATGTTAGGAATGTAATATTTAATATGGTGACCATAGTCAACAAGTTTGTATGTGATAAGTTGTTAAGAGAACAAATCTTAAGACTTTCATAATAAGGAGAAGTTATATTTCTTTTTGTCTTTTCTTGTTTCTTTTTATTGTCTCTACAGGAGAAGATGAGTGTTGGCAATTAATTTTCCATAAAACTAGTAGGGAAGGGGGCCGAAGTGATAGCACAGCAGTAAGGCTACAAAATTAACATGAAAAAAAAATCCATGGCCTTCTTACATACCAATAATGATAAAGAAATGGATGTCAAAAAAATCCCATTTACATTAGTGTCACACAAACTCAAAATCTTTTTTTTTTTTTTTTTTTGGTTTTTGGGTCACACCCAGCAGTACTCAGGGGTTACTCCTGGCTCCATGCTCAGAAATTGCTCCTAGCAATTTAACTAAAGATGTGAAGGACTTATATACAAAGAAAACTACAAAACCCTGCTTCAAGAAATAAAAGAAGATATGTGTAAATGGAGGCATATACCTTGCTCATGGATTGGGAAGATTAGCATAATTAAAATGCCATTGTACAGATTTAATGCAATCCTTTGAAGGATACCCATAACATTCTTCAAAGAAGTGAATCAAACACTCCTGAAATTCATGTGGAACAATAAACACCCAAGAATAGCTAGAGAAACCCTTGGGAAAAGGAATATGGGAGGTATCACTTTTCCCAACTTTAAATTGTATTACAAAGCAATAGTCATTAAAACAACATGGTATTGAAATAAAGACAGACCCTCACATCGGGGGAATAGACTGGAGTATTCATACAATACTTCCAGATATACAATCAATTAATCTTTGATAAAGATGCAAGAAATGCAAAATGGAGGAAGGAAAGCCTCTTCAACAAGTAGTGTTGGCACAACTGGTCAGCCACTTGCAAAGTAATGGACTCAGACTTCCAGCTTTAACACTATGCACCAAGGTCAAATGCGAATGGATTAAAGACCTTGATATCAGACTTGAAACCATAAGGTATATAGAATAACACGTAGGTAAAACACTCTAGGACATTGAAACTAAAGGCATCTTCAAGGAAGAAACAGCACTCTCAAACAAGTCAAAGCAGAGATACACAAATGGGACTATTTTAAGCTGAGAAAATTTGGCACTCAATGGAAATAATGCCTAGGATACAAAGGCCACCCACAGAATGGGAGAAGCTATTCACCCAATACCCATCAGATAAGGGGCTAATATCTAAGATATACAAGGTACTGACAGAACTTAACAAGAAAAAAATATATAACCCCATCAAAAATGGAGAGAATAGGGGCCTGGGAGATAGCATGGAGGTAAGGCGTTTGCCTTTCATGCAAAAAGGTCATCGGTTCGAATCCCGGTACCCCATATGGTCCCCAGTGCCTGCCAGGAGCAATTTCTGAGCATGGAGCCAGGAGTGACCCCTGAGCACTGCCGGGTGTGACCCAAAAACCACAAAAAAAATGGAGAGAATAAATAAAAAATTTCTCAAAGAAGAAATGCAAATGGCCAAAAGGCACATGAAAAGATGCTCCACATCACTAATCTTCAGGGAGATGCAAATCAAAACAACAATGAAGGGACTGGAGAGGTGGCGCTAGAGGTAAGTTGTCTGTCTTGCAAGCTCTAGCCTAGGATGGACCGTGGTTCAATTCCCTGGCATCCCTTATGGCCTCCCCAAGCCAGGGGCGATTTCTGAGTGCATAGCCAGGAGTAACCCCTGAGTGTTAAATGGGTGTGGCCCCCCAAAAAACAAAAACAAATAAACAAAAAAACCCAATGAGGTACCATCTCATACCACAGAGACTGGCACACATCACAAAGGACAAGAATAATCAGTGCTGGGGGAATGTGGAGAAGGGAACTCTCATTCACTGCTAGTGGGAATGTAGTCTAGTCCAGCCTTATGGAAAACAATATGGAGATTCCTAAAAAAACCCCTAGAAATTGAGCTCCCATTTGACCCAGCTATACCACTCCTAGGGATATACCCTGGGAACAGAAAAATACAATACAAAAACCCCTTCCTCACACCTATATTCATCGCAGCACTATTTACAATAGCCAGACTCTGGAAACAACCAAGATGTTCTTCAATAGATGAATGGTTAAAGAAACTGTGGTACATATACACAATGGAATATTTTGCAGTTGTCAGGAGAGATGAAGTCATGAAATTTTCCTATACATGGATGTACATGGAATCTATTATGCTAAGCGAAATTAGTCAGAGGGAGAGACACACAGAAGAGTATCATTCATCTATGGGTTTTAAGAAAAATTAAAGACATTGAAATAATTCCCAGAGATGAGGGCCAGAAGGAGCGGCTCAAGATATGAAGCTCACCAGAAAGAGTGGTGAGTGCAGTTAGAGAAATAACTATACTGAGAACTATCATAACAATGCCATTGAGTGAGGGATGTAGAAAGTCTGACTCGAATACAGGCAGGGGTGTGGGGAGGGGAGAAATGGGAGCATTGGTGATGGGAAAGTTGCACAGGTGAAGGGGGTGTTCTTGTTATGACTGAAACCCAACTACAATTTTGTTTGTAATCACAGTGTTTGAATAAAGAAATTATTAAAAAAATCTCTTTACTTCTTCTTTGATCCAGTTCTTGTTGAGCAGCATGTTGTTAAGCCTCCAGGTGTTAGATTTTTCTCCACATCATTCTTTTACAGTCAATCTTGGTCTCTATGTCATTGTGGTCTGATAGGGTTGTTGGTATTATTCTTATGTTTGTGGCTTATGTAGGTTAGACTTGTGTCCTAAAATGTGGTCTATCTGGAGGAAGTTCCATATGCACTTGAGAAGAATATGTATTCTGCTCTTTGAGGATGCAATGCACTGTATACATATATTAGTCCTAATTCTTCTAGTTTCTCATTTAGGGATCTTATGTCTTTGCTAGTGTTCCACATAGCAGATCTGTCCAGTGGTAATAATGGGGTGTTGAAATCTCCCACTATTACCGTGTTTCTGTCCAAATTGTTCTCTGTGTTTGTGAGCAAAGGCCTTACATATTTTGCTGGATTTACATCATTTGGTGCACAGATGATAATCAGAGTTAGTACTTCATGGTCTATTGTTCCCCTGATCAATAAGCAGTGTCCATCTTTGACTCTAAGTACTTTCTTGAGGTTGAATGCAGCTTGGTCTGATATGAGTATGACTGTCCTAGCTTTTATTCCCCACTGGCTTGTATAATTGTTTTTTATCCTTTTATTCTGAGCTTGTGTCTATCCTGAAATTTTAAGCATGTTTCCTGCAAGCAGAAGATGACTGGGCTTTGTTTCCTGATCCAACCCACTACTCTGTGCCTTTTAATGGGAGAATTTAGTCCACTGACATTTAAAGAAACTATCGGGGGCCCGGGAGATAGCATGGAGGTAAGACGTTTGCCTTTCATGCAAAAGGTCATCGGTTCGAATCCTGGTGCCCCATATGGTCCCCCGTGTCTGCCAGGAGCAATTTCTGAGCATGGAACCAGGAGTAAGCCCTGAGCACTGCTGGGTGTGACCCCCCCCCAAAAAAAAGAAACTATCGACAGAAAGGGCACTTGTGCCATTATATTTTGTAGGACTGTTGTTGTTACAGTTGGGAATTTGGTTCATGTAATTGCTCTTTGAGTAGTTTATTTAGGGTCAGTTTGATTAGCACAAATATTGTGAGTTCTTTCTTTTTCTTATTTCCCCTGAGTTCTTTATTTTTAATCCTCCCTCCCATGTAACTGAGAGTTTTGCTGAGTAATGAACTCTAGGTTAAACGTTTCTTTCATTCAGTAGTTTGAATATGTCATTTCACTCTTTTATTGCCTGGTTTGTTTCAAATTGAAAATCTGATTTAATTGTTCTGTTTTTTTTTTCCCTTTATACTTGAGGATTTTCTTCTCCCTTAACTGCTTTAAAGAGTCCATTTCTCTGTGTCTGTGGGTTTTCTTGTTTGTTCGTTTTGCCATTTGAATTACTAAATGTCTTCTTGTTCTGTTAGGGTCTATTTTGTCTAGCACTCCTTTTGCCTCTTGGATTTGTAGAGAAACCTCTTCCCCCAAAATGAGAAAGTTCTCTGCTATAATCTCCCTCACTACTTGTCCTTTCACTGGTTTGTAATATGTCTTCAAGTTCATCTATGGGATTTTCCACCTGTGTAATTTTACTATTATGGCTTGCTAACATTTTTTTTTTTTGGTTTTTGGGCCACACCCAGTGACGCTCAAGGATTACTCCTGGCTATGCGCTCAGAAGTCGCTCCTGGCTTGGGGGACCATATGGGAAACCAGGGGATCGAACCGCGGTCGGTCCTAGGCTAATGCAGGCAAGGCAGGCACCTTACCTCCAGCACCACCACCCGGTCCCGCTAACATTTTTTTAAATTTCCTTCATTTCCATTTGTATGGATTCTCTCAACTTCTGAAAGAATTCTTCTTTGAGTTGGTTGAATTGTTCATCTATAGATTTCTTGATTTCGCAGGCTAGTGACTCCTTGATTTCCATTGCTAAAATATTAAGTGTTGATTTTAGGTCCTCACCTGTAAGGCTCAGGCATTTGATTTGACTTGGAAATTTGCCAAGAATTCTCTCCATGTTCTCAACAGTAGGTGTTTTCCTTAGCTTCCCCATTGATCTTTGCATTTAGTGGAGTATCAGGGTGTTTAAAAAGTGATCTACTGAACTTTTTGTTTGGAAGAAACTCGAGGTATATATACCTTACAGGTCATTTTTCTAAATAAGCAAGGTTATCTAAGTATGATAAAAATATTGCATACTAGTTCATTTGTTTGTTCAGATGGGCTTGAGCTGTACATTTCTAAGAACAAGAAGTGCTAGATCCAATCTGCCAGAAATATGATATAAACTGAAAAGACCTCGTGCAGACGTGCTAACAGCCACATGGTTTGGGAAAAGGAGGATTGATGGGAAGGTGGGAAAGGGGGAATTCATTGTTCTTGCCAAGACACAAATCTGACTGGCCCCAAAGGGGCAGACAATCAGGAATGGCTCTGGAGCCCAAAAAGGGGGCTGAAGAAAGGTCCGTAAGACAGCCCCATTCACGTTTGGTGGGAGCGATTAGTACGGGAGGATCCCTGATCCTGCCCAGACACAAACCTGGCGGCACCAGGGGCAGACCATTAGTAATGATGTAGGCTGGGGAAAGCAAAGTTAAGTGCTTTCTTTTTTTTTTTTTTTTTTTTTTTTTTTTTTTTTTTTTTTTTTTTGGTCACACCCGGCAGTGCTCAGGGGTTACTCCTGGCTCTATGCTCAGAAATTGCTCCTGGCAGGCACGGGGACCATATGGGGCACCGGGATTTGAACCGATGACCTTTTGCATGAAAGGCAAACGCCTTACCTCCATGCTATCTCCTGGGCCCCAAGTTAAGTGCTTTCTAAAGATATTAAGGAACAGTCTCAGGTGCTTTGGTGGAGATAAAGATGGGACAAAATAAAACATGACTGGGTGAGTCCAATGATGTGGACTGACAGCCTCAATGCTTATCCTGCCTTATCCAAGCAAGTCTGGTCACTTTAATTTGGAAAAGAGAGTTGGGTCCTCACTGAGGACTTGAAATTCATACATGATCTTTCCATTTGGCTCTATTACTTTAAATTCCTGTATTGCTCATACTACTCTCTTAATGTTTTCTGTCTGTCTCATTCTTTGTTTCTGCCTGTAGTCTATGTGCTCATGTGTCCATCTGTTTCTCACTTCCATTCTCCCAACCAGCATTTTGGTAATTATAGATGTGACCTTTCCAATCTTTAGACATAAATTAGAGGTCTGTTCCAAGATTTCTTTTTTCCCCAAATATATGTTTCTTATTTTTTTTTTTTTTGGTGTCAGAATGGAGTCTAGCTACCAAGTCCTAAATTGTCGTGCAACTGTGAAGAGGTGGTGGCCACAGGATGCTAGGAAATCCTCTGAGTTGTCTCGGAAGGAGGGTCAAAGAAAGCTTGAGAATGAAATGTTGCTCCCACTCTTTCTATTCATTCACCACATTGCTACTATCCATTGGATTGGTTTTTGTTGTTAAATATTTCAGTTCTCTACTTCTCTCCCCTTTGGTCATTTTTCCTGATCTCATTCTTCCAACCTGCCTGAAACAGGTTCCAGTACTGCACAGAAATCTTGCTGTGGCTATCTGGATCCCAAAAAGAAAGAAAATAAAGATAAAGACACAAATCATCCTGTAGCACATGGCACAGAGTTTTCAAACACGTGTTTTCAAGGAAGGGAAAACATTTTGACATATTTCTCGCATTGTCCTTGTCAAATCTGCTTTCAGATGGTTCTAGTTAAATGGTATAACTAGACGACTCATAACAAGTCTTTATTTGTGACCCTTTCTTTAAAGGATTCAATGAAAAGACTCAAGCTTCTATTTACTATATTTTATTGGGAATGTTAGGTGAAATCCTTTCCCTTGGAAACAGGAAAGTTTGTTGGCATTTCTGATACAGATTGAACACCTCTGAGGTGCAGTATTCACTCTGCTACTTTCATCCTCAAGAGTTTCAGCAGGGCTACATTGCTGGAGCAAGGCATGTTATTTATCTGAAAAAGCTTATTTGCTATTATTACTGCTTGAACAATTTAATTCATCAATTTTTGGTATCATGAGCCTGCAAATAACAGTAAAAGTAAGAGAGGCTTCTTCTAAGTGGCCACAGGAATCACATAGATGAGGCCTTTGGTTTGATTTACCCACACAAAAAATAAATCAACAAAAATTAAAACAAGGATATAAAACCACCTCAATGAGTTGTTCCAATGATGCAAACAAAGTGGGATAGGAAAAGTCTGTGGTGGTAGAATTACTATTTCATCTTTTTGGGTCCTTTGGCATTTCTTCTCCCCAGTATGAGTAAATGTATTGTTTTCTTTTTTGGGGTGGTGGTGTTTGGCTTACACCCAAAGGTGCTTAGGGGTTACTCCTGGCTCTGTACTCAGAAAACGCTTTTGGCAGGCTCAGGATTTCATATGGGATGTTGGAACTCGAACCACCATTTGTCCTGTGTTGGCCACATGTAAGACAAATGCCCTACTTTTGTGCTATTGTACTGGTTCCCAATATATTGTTTTCTATTTTAGATTTGTTTTCTACTCATGAATCTCCAGTAAATATAGTTAGGGCAGTACTAAAAAATAAATCATGCTAGAAAAGAAAACCATTGCAGCCATTTAGATAATCTATGTCAATCTTTGAACTCTAAAAAAATTTCCAAAAAGGCTTAAATGTCTTTCTCTGTATCACCCTGAGGAAGTGATTCTTGTTTCTTCATCTGCTACAGTGGTTCAGATACTGCCTCAATATTTGTGTTAGCAAAGTTCTGTCCCTAATGGGAATTCTTTTCAAATTTCAAGTGGCATAGGTCCAAATAGCCTACAAGTATGTCCTGGAAGGACTCACACTTACCTAGTAGAAAACTTCACATTTGTTTATTTCCTCCACGAATATGTATGGAATGCTATGAGGTGCCAAATTCTGTGCTGGAACCCATGGTTTTCTAGTAAATTAGAAACAGTTCACTCTACAAGAGGCTCTGGGTCCAGGAAGAGAAAGGGTTATGCAATAGTGCTGGGGTAAGGACTATCTTAGATTCAAAGCACTTGGAGGAGTATTCAGGTGGCTGCCTGGAATTAAGAAGAAAAAGCAACCTGGAGATAAAACAATGTGCCTTCCTAACCTGCAGAGTATTCTGCCTATTGCCTGCTCAGGATTGCCTGGGCTCTACTGGGTGCAAGTCCACCTGAAGTTCCTGAGTCAAGGTCTCCATTCTGCAGATAACTTGAAGTAGTCTCAGCCTCAGAGGCAGACAGGAGAGGAAAGAACATTCCATTGAAGTTCTGGTCTCATCAAAATCCAGTTTACATGAAGTGAGAGAATGGTATAGAGAATTCAGGTCAGGTCACTAATGCTTAGGAAGAGGAAGTGAATCAGGGGGAGAATTGAGGAGCTGAAATGCCACATGCACTCTCAGTGTGTAGATATGCCTGGCACATTCAGTTGAGACAGTGCTGAGAACTCAGCAGTAGGGGAGGTTGATCCACACTCAGCTATGCACCTTCCAGTCTGGATGATGGAGGAAGTCTAAATCCAGGAAAATGGTTAAGAAATGTTTGGCTGAATGAAAAGAACAAAAGAATGAAAAGCACAGCATGTGATGAAACATTACTGTGACAATGCTAAAATCCATCTTTTTTTTTTGTCTCCTTGAAATCATTTTCTCATAGTTATTTAGATATTTAGATAGAGCTAAGAAAAGTCTTGGGGTCAGACACTCTGAATAAAATTCCAGGTCTCTTTTGTCTTTTGGGCCATATCTGGCAGTACTCAGGACTTATTCTTGGCTCTGAACTCACAGATTACTTCTGGCAGACTTAGGGGACTGACTATATGGGGTGCCAGGAATTGAACTCGGTTTGGCCTCATAAAAGGCAAGCACCCTATCTACTGTGTTATTGCTCCAGAAGAAGTTACTGAATGACTTGAAGTCACTGAGTGGCTTGGGCTTCAATTTCCTAATTTGTAAATTGAGCTAGAGTTGAAGAATTTAAGATTCATGTATAAATAAATGTAAGGAATTATGCAGAGATGCAATTTGCAGCTATAAGGATGGAACTAGGAGATATTATGTTAAATGAAGAAAGCCAGAAGAAGGATAAATACAGAATATCACTTAAATGTGGTATTTAGAATAATTGTATGAATAAATGCAATGGACTAAATGGGATTTACTTCTAACACCCTTAGCCCTACAGTATAGTGATAAGGGAAGAAACTAAGTGGAAGAAGAGAAACTCAAATATGAAATGTAGGACCGAGGGCCAAGTGATTTCAAATGCATTGGAAGTGTTAAAAAAAGACAAAACTAAATATCCAAGCCAAAGGCAAAAACAATGGCATCATCAAGAGATTCAAACTTTAACAATCCAAACTTAAAATGAACCTGTTATACTGGCTGGCTGAGGGGAAGTAGAGGGGATAGTATGGGATGTACTTGAGGAACATTGATGGAGGGAGGTCAACATTGGTGATGGGATTGGCCCTGATTCATTGTATGTCTAAAATCCAACTATGAAGAACTTTGTAAATCACAGTGGTTTTAATAAAATTAAAATTAAAAAAGATCCATGAATAAAAAGTTAAGTGTCTAGAATGAGTTAGATGTTCAATAAATGGTCACTGTTGTTTTTATTTTAGGGCTTACTCCAGGTTATATGCTCAGGGATCACTCTTGGCAGTGTTCAGGAACCATATGTGGTGCCAAGATTAAACCTGTGTTAACCATATGCAAGCCAAGTGCATTACCCTCTGTGTTATCTCTCCTTTCCCAATAAATGCCATAATATTATATAGTCCCATCTCTTCTCACTTTGCTTAGAATTTTAGGTGCATCCCTAGTGATCTCTCTTCTCTTTGTTTCTCTCCTCTTACCAGTTTCCATGAAACTATGAAATGATCTCTTCTCTTTCCATTCCATTTGCCACAGAGAACATATTTCCTCATCTGAAAAGCCCTGCACAGGCCAGTTGAAGAGAGTGGGGATGCTCTCATATTCTTGAATGCAGAATGTATTTTAATACATTCTCATGACCTGTTCCATTCTACCCACTATGGTCATGTTGGAGCGCTATCACTGAAGCAGACCTCCAAGTCTATATAAACTAGCCTTTTGAGCATCCAGCGGCCTGAGCAGAAAGCATTCCTGTAGGGACTGTAGCTACAAATAGTCAATGCACATCACACATAAACAAAGGAATGAAAATGCTTTAACATAGCCTACAGTGCTTTATACTAAGGGGTGGGTAAATAAGAATGATCTAAACATTATTTCCCACATCCTCAAGACATATGTACTTCTCACAAAAGTGGTGCTATTTTGTATATTGTGGGTTTTTGTTTTCTGGAATTTACACTATAGTACAAAAACTAATGCTGCATTCTAGGACTATTTTGAGTCAAATCCCAATCTATAACACCAAGAGATTTTAAAATACATTATAACTAAAATATCTTCCATTAATAAATTCTTGGCTTCTCAAACACATCTTCTAACAGGGGTTCTCAAACTTTTTAAACAGGGGGCCAGTTCACTGTCCCTCAGATCGTTGGAGGCCAGACTATAGTAAAAACAAAAACTACGAACAAAATCCTATGCACACTGCATATATCTTATTTTGAAGTGAAGAAACAAAATGGGAACAAATACAGTATGTGGCCCGCGGGCCATAGTTTGAGGACCACTGTTATAATCTAGTTTCAACTTTGGTATTATTAGCAAGTATCACAAAGTCTGATGATGTTGTTGGCAAGAAATTGTTGGAAATGTTGTCACTGGAAAACATATTAAAGATTTCCATATTAAAGATGATGAAAAATGTTATAAAGAAAATGAAGTTGGGCAGAAGGGAGACTAGGATGTAGTTTTGGTTCAGCAGAGCTCTGTTCTATGCCCAAGATCCTTCTTTGTCCTGGTGTCTTTTTTTCCTGAAACCTTGACAGGACTGAGAGACAAAGAACAGGATGATAGAAAAAAATTCTAGAAAGCAGAGTGGGCTGGTAGTGGAGCTATTTGTAGGCTACTATGGTTTTTCCTATTATAAAACTTTTGGTTCTTCCTATTATAAAGCTTGACTAAGAAATTAACATAAGTGAAAACTTACCTTCATTCCCCTTTCAACTAATCTCCATCTTACTGATTGAGCCACATCCAAATCTTTATTATTAGTAGTTTTTCTTTTTTTTTTTTTTTTTTTTTTTTTTTTTTTTTTTTTTTTTTTTTTTTTTTTTTTTTTTTTTTTTTTTTTTTTTTTTTTTTT
>PVKC010020605.1:0-18550 GCA_004027635.1 Crocidura indochinensis
AAAGTGGACCAGAGAGTAGTACAGTGGATAGTGCACTTGCTTTGCATACAGCCAACCTGAGTTCAATCCCTTGCTATCACAGTCCCCTTAGCCCATCAGGATTGATTATTGAGAGCAGAGTCAAGAATAATCCCTGAGAACTGTAGGTAGTGGCCAAAAAGCAAACCAAAAAATAAAAATAAAAGATAAAACAGGGAGTACTTTCAACAAAGTACTTTCTCAAGAAAATGTGTCTTTCCCAAGACACACCCTTGCAAGTAAGGCTTTTGGAGACCAGCAGTTTCAGGCCCACTGTTACTCTTTCATTACACAGAGTATAATGTATAGAAATTCTATTTTTATAATAATGTATTCTAAGGGGAAATAACAATAAAGTTCATACCTGTTGGTTGTCTTTATGTAATTTACATAATTTAACTATATACCATTTCGTTCAAACAAGTCTCTGATCATAGTATGGTCCTCATTGCTATTGTCTTTACTATGTATAAGAAAAGACTGAGCATACTTTTCTTGTCAGGAGTTAAAACTACTGACAAAGAAGATAGAGATGAAAGAAATGGAAAAGAGTCATTCTGGGAGCAATCACAAAAGAAACTCCCCAGATTTCCTTTCTGGGGTTCTGGGGGCCAGAGTTAGGAGAAGGAAGGAGTCCTATTGCAAGTAATTAAACTTCTCCTGTAATATTGAGACTCTAGATGCTGTCTTCAGCTCTTTTTGGTTGCTATGACAGCAGATGTGACATTTGTTTCTTTTTTAAAAAAGAAGAAAGAAAAAGAACCACACTTGATCCTCAGTGATTTTAGAAAAATCTGTTCCCCGGATCTAGCTAGTTTTGCATGCATAATAGTTATACTCAGAGGAAATTCTTAGAATGGAATCAAAGGGAACTAAAATAGGGAGGTGTCAGAATCTGCCTCTCTGTAGAAATCATGTACTGAATGTGTGTGGTGGTTTGTAGGGGGAGGAGGTGGATAATTTAGGATTGTCAGCCTTTTAAGGCAAAACTAGTTACTAGGATTCTTTTTATTACTTTAAAACTACTTACCATTTCCTCATCCCACTAATCATACATGTTATAGGATGTTTCATTATAGTACGTTGTATTTAGTGAAACTCAGCAAATCTTCAGTGGAGAACACGATACAGAAAGCAAGCATTACAATTTTAAGTGATAGTGAAATAGATCAGTATTCTACCAAATGCAAAAAACATTTATAATTGTGATCTTTACACACTGAAGATCATATGTTTTTCAAGTATTGAATTTTAAGAATTTATTCATCTTCAAATTAACCACTGTAACATTCAGTCTTGGTGATGGTCCAATATTTGATTAAGCAAAAGATTTTGTGAACTTTTATCATTTTCTCATTCATAGGGTATGTTTCTCAAACTAATACATCTGAAAGGAATTGCCCATAATAGAGAAGGCTTCTTTTAAAAAGGAAAAAAATCTCAATGAACTACTAAACTCACTTTATCATTTTGCATTATTGCTTTATCACACCTGATATTTAATTTATGAGAAGTGAATTGCAATGTCAGGTGACTGTAGGTGCCCCTGAAATGTCCCAGGAAAAGCAAGAGTGGTCAGTAACCCAAATAGTGAGAATGTGAACCATGCATGACTCAGTTCTAGGAGCTAGTGTTAAATATGTAGCAAATTCTTAGAGTATAAGAGAATAATCAAAACAGGGAATTGAAAATCTGTGCTATCAAACACTCTCAACAATATGTTCTTATCATTTTTTTCCAGAGCCATGTTTGACTATGACAAAAGCAAGGACAGTGGGCTGCCAAGTCAAGGACTGAGTTTCAAATATGGGGATATTCTCCACGTTATCAATGCCTCTGATGATGAATGGTGGCAAGCAAGGAGAGTCATGCTGGAAGGAGACAGTGATGAGATGGGTGTCATTCCCAGCAAACGGAGGTAAGATGGATTTTCTTTCTATGCGTATGCTGTTCTGCTCTGCTGGGAGTTGAGATGATTGAAGCGGGAGATGCTACAAATTCCTCCAAAAACAGCTGAATGTGATCATCTGTCTCAACAGAAATTGCCTAAATTGAAAAATAGTATCAATGAAAAATTCTCACTCTCTGCATACTTAGGTTTTACCAAAAGGAGTGAGTTGAGATAAAAAAAAAATTCAGGTTGGCACCGGAGAGATAGCATGGAAGTAGGACGTTTGCCTTGCATGGAGAAGGACAGTGGTTCAAATCCTGGTATCCCATATGGTCCTCCGAGCCTGCCAGGAGTGATTTCTGAGCATCGAGCCAGGAGTAACCTCTGAGCACTGCCTTTCTAAAGCTTTTACCCATATCCACATGTTCAAGGTTCTTTTATCTGTGTGCTGATTTACAAATTCAGAGGCATTTGAACTTAGAGGTTCAAAATTTGCCAGATTATAGATAGACCAAATTGAAGTCAAATAAGTTGGATCATTTACTAGCTTAGACCTTCATTTCCTATAATCTCTAATATTGATAGAAATAACTAAAAATTTCATCCCATATTCAGATACTTGCTTGCCATACCAACTGTTAAAACATATTGGGGTCTAAAGACTAAATATTTTTAACTACTTTAAGTATTGCTTCTCACCTAACCCATAATATCCCAAATTCAGTTAAAGATTTAAATTTAATTTAAAGATTGAACTGATTTAAGTTTTTCCCGTGCGTTACCTCGGGCAAGAATAATAAGCAATTTTTCTTCCAAGCATGTCTTGGTATCATTGTTTGAAAGACAGGAATATATTTCACAAAAATCAACTTTCTTATTAGTTCCTGCAGCTTCTTAGACTTTTTCTCCTAGAGGGACTTATTTTCTATGAATATGTTTTTGCCTGTAAGACTTTATCTGAAAAAACCAGTCTGTCCCTAGGATAGAGATTATATGAATAATGCTTATTCAAAACCAACAACAACTTTCTAGGACTGTAGTAATTTTAAAGTGCTCTATCATTTCCATGTATCTCGTGTTGGGAAAAAATCCTCAATTGAAAGAGTTCCAATTATTACACTAGCATAAGCCATAGTGAGAATATAGATAAAAATTATACCCAAGAATCATTCTGTGAGGCATTTCCTTCCATAGAAAAATGGTTCTTCATCGGTTTAGAGTAGACAATGGGATAGCCATATAGCCTGGAGAGTCTTAAGGGCCAGGAAAGAAAGAGCACAGGCCAATTACTCACAGGAAATGGGATGTCTGTTTTTACACCTATAATGAGGAGTTCTCCAAATCTCATTAAACCTCTGGTCTCCAGGATATTGACTGCTATTGTTTTGAAAGACATTCTGAGTTTATAGCCTGCCTGACTGGTAGTATTTTTTAAAAGGCAAATCATTCGAAGCAGTGACTCAATAATAGGTTTAATTCTCTAATTTTCCATTTACATAGGCAACATAAATTTTTATTTGATTTGATTACTTAGCACAGAATATTTATTCCATAAGGAGACTGCTTGTTAACCTGATCTTGAGGGTAGATGTGGAATAGAGGAGGCAAAGCTATTTGGGACTAGATCTAAAGTCATTTTATAGTAGGGATAGGGAGCCTGAGTACATCTAGTATTGCTCAAGAGTTTCTCCTGATTCAGGTGTTACTCCTGGTGGATTCTCAGGGCGCCATATGTGGTACCAGGGGATTGAACCTTGATTTGCCACATTCGAGGAAAATGCCTTAAATTCTGCACTATTTTTTTTTTAGCTATAAAAGGTCATTGGTTTTAGAAGATAAGGGAGAACTGGGACATACCCAGTGGCTCAAGGACTGATTTTTGCTCTATGCTTAGGGATCACTCCTGGGGGACTCAAGGGACCATCTGCAGTTGTGGGAATTGAATCAGGGTTGCCTATATGCAAGGCTAAAATCTTACCCACAATACTCTCTTTCCAGCTTACAATTCATTTTAAGGAAAATAGTTTTATGAATTACAAACGTCTAGAAATGGTTATAGGTTACCCAAGAAGATAGCAAATAAGTTGGATCAATGATTTTGGTACCAGGAATAATTAAAACTTGGATAAACTCATAGTCTACACACACACACACACACACACACACACACACACACACACACACACACACACACACACACACACACAGTTTTGATTTAGTCCAACTAGAATGGGGGAAATTTGCAAAAATCTCTCCATGTAACACTGATCATAGAAAATCAAATCGCAAGAAATACTATTTTAAATTAAGTTTTGATAGCAATGGCATTGATTTCTAAATATAAATGCTCATGTAGAAGGAATATAATGTTAATCTATCAAACCTACCACAAAAGTACCACTGTCCCTCCACCACAGATCATTGCCTCTTCCAGCTTACTTTTTCCTTGGTAACCCTAGTCAAACAAACCCAAATATTTGTTTTTATTGGACACTGTCTACCCCCTTTGTTTTGTTTCTTTATTTATCACATCTGTTAGAAATCATCTGGTATTTGTCTTTCTCCTCATAACTTATTTCACTTTGCATGTCCTGTTTTAGTTCCATCTGTGTTATAGCAAAAGACAATGTTTTGTGGGGGCCACACCTAGTGGTGCTCAGAGCTGAGCCCTGACTCTGCACTCAGGGTTGTTTCCTGATGGTACTCTGGAGACCATGTGGGTTGTGGTAGATTGAATTTGGGTAAGCCACATGTAAGGCATGTGACTAACTCTCCAGTCCCTAACAGGCAAGATTTTTATTTTGCTTGTAACTGAATAGTGGGTATATATCACATCTTTACCCATTCATCTGTCTTTGGGCACTTTAGTTTTTTTCAGAGACTTCCTAATTAAGGAAAACAATAATGCAGTGAACATAGACCTGGTATATCTTTTTGAATTAGGCTTATTGTGTTTACATACATACCTAGGAGTGGTAATACTAGAATATAAAATAGTTTCTGTTTTCAATATTTTAGAAAATTCTACACTCTTTTTGTTTTTTTTGAGGATATATCCAATGGTGCTCAGGATTGTTTTCTTGCTCTGCATTCAGGGATCATTCCTGGCAGGGTTTAGGACATCATGTAGGGTACCATATTTAGAACTTGAGTCAGTCATGTGCAAGGTAAAGAGCCCTTATTATTCTATTGTTCTTCATACTCTTATCTATAAGGGCTGTCCCAGTTTTTTTTTTTTTTTTACCAATAGTATATGAGGATTCCTTTTCCTTTATATTCTTGTTATTTCTGGCTCTTTAAAAAATTATATAGGTTATTCTCACTGATGTGAAGTAATATCTGATTGTCACTTTGACTTGCATTTCCCTGATTATTAGTGGTGATTAGCATTTCTTCACGTACCTGTTGACCATCTTTTTTTTTTGGAAAGGCAGATATTTTATCTTTTCTCCTCTTTCGGCTGTTGGTTCTTTGTTGTTCATTTTTGTTCTTCACATTGTGCTTGAATATCACCTTTTTTTTCAAATGTTTTCTCCATTGACCTGAAAGTTTTTCAATGGTTTTCTTGTTCCAATATAGAAGTTTTTGTTTTATATCACATTTATTTAAATTTTTTTGTTATTCTTGTTACCAGAATTAAATCATTGAAGACTTACCTGAAGCTGATGATCATGAAGTGCTTTTACTGTTCTCTTTGCATTTTATTGATTCAGGTCTAACATATAAAGTCTCTAACCCTTTATGAGTTAAGTTTTGTGCATAGAATAAAATTCCCAATACCATTTTTATAAAATGGTTTTTTTGTTTTATGTTTCTTTGTTATAAATTTTTTGTTTTATTTTTTGTTTTATGTTTTATGTTTCTTTGTTATAAATTTACTGATCATATGTATGAGGGTTTATTTCTACACTCTTAATTTTTTTCCATTGGTCTGTCTGAGTACCTGCATTCCAGTAATACACTATTTCAATTACTATAGTATTTTTAGTATGGTTTATAGTTGGGGAAACAATGTTTTCCATTTTCTTTCTATAATTATGATAAAGGTAATACTATTATGATGTTCATTTTAAAAATCAAGAGATTGAAAAACAAAGAGGTTAATTAAGTTGTCTGCAATTATAAGTGACAGAATCAGAATTAGATTCAATGCAGCATTGTACTTGATGAGCATACAACCCCAAAGTCATAGAAAAACAAACTGAAAAAATTTAGTGCCATCATCAAATTACTGCTTGAAGCTAAATATTTGTTGAACTAACAGCTAATAACTATGATCCAATAATGCTGTGATTAGGTCAGGGAAGGCTGATTTATAAATTAAGGGATTGTCTTAGTTCAGACTACTAAAACAATACAGTAGCATGGCTGATTCAAACAAAACACATTGATTTTTCACAGTTTGGGAAGGGAGACATTGAGATATCAGCTTGGTAAATTCTCAACAACACTCATCTTATTGGTTTGCAATTGAATTTCTTCTTGCTGAAGGAATAAGAACATTTCTCTCATGACTTTTCATAAAAGGCATTAATTTTATTCATTCAGACTCCATCATTGTTACTTAAGTATATTGTAGTGATCTTTAAGTGCTAGCATAAGGATTTCAAGATATAAATTTTGTAGGACATATTCATTGCACAGCAAAGAGCAAGAGAAAAATGACAGCAAACTAAGGGAGAAATTTCATATGATAATAGTAGTGAATTGTTTCAAGTGTATACAAGTTTATATTTTCATAAACCTCTATAAGAACCTCATCAGAATTAATATCTGAAACTTGAAATTACGCCCAAAAGTAGAGTCCAGTCATGAACTGAACCCACATCTTTCTGAATGCAAATATGGAGGCTTTCACTTAGACAATAATAAACACTCCATGAATCCTTATAAGTAAAGAAGTTCTTACTTTCTATCACCAACATGATAAACATTTTTCCTTTGCTTTCTTTTTTTAACACCAATGGTAATCGTTTGATTAGTATCAAATATTTATTTGAATTATTTTATTTATTATATGAATATTTTTTTCCTAATGTGAAACCTGAGATTCAAAGAAGTTGAGTGACCTATATCACAGAGCATAGCAAGCAGTAGATACAGAACTCAGATGCAGTCTAGGATAGTATCTCTCTCTCTCTCTTTTTTTAATTTCAATATAATGTTTGGGGTGGAAATTCATACTGCAGCAATATATGGATAAAAGTATTAGCATTCAAGGGACAGAAGAGTGAAAACAACTAAGACCAGGCTCAGAAGTTGTCAGGCTAATAGGTTATATAAAGCTCATAGTTCCTCACTGGAAATCATTTGATAGAGTGGTAGCTCCTATTTCATTGCCAAAGTCACTAATAGCTTTCCCCAAAACCTGAAGAAGGATTAAGACCACAAATATAGCAAAGTCCACAGATCTTAACTTGGTTTAATTTGGTTTCTTTGTTTTGTTTCTTTTTGGGATTATATCCAAAAGTGCTCAGCACTTCCTGGTTCTTTCCTCAAGTGCCACTCTTGGCAATGTCCAGGGACCATGTGCTGTGCTAATGTCAAATCAAGCTTTGTGGTCTGCAAGTCAAGTACATTAGTACTCATTCCATTTTTTAGCCTTCAATGCCTATTTTAGTGCTATGTTCCATGGATATAACCATTAGTACAAAACCATTAGTTAGGTTTAATTTATCTGGGGACTCTTAACACAATCATACTATTTTTGCTTGTTTGTTTGTTTGTTTGGGGGGCCACATCCAGCGGTGCACAGGAGTTTACTTCTGACTCAGTGCCCCAAAATCGCTCCTGCAGACTTGGGGGACCATATGGGATAGGGATTGAACCCTGGTCTGTCCCAGGTCCCGGGTCATCTGCTTCAAGACAAATACCATACTGCTGTGCTATTGCTCTGTTCTTGTTTGCACATCTCTTCTTAAGTAAACAATTAGTTTTCTATGTGATTCTGTCTCAATTGTTCCCAATTTTTAATATACAATTTTTATTAAAATCTTATTTTAAATTTAGACAGTATGATTTATAATAGTAATAAATTGTTATTCTGTGGTTGCAGAGCACTACACCAATCTGGCCACCAATGTTCCAAGATCTCTCCATCATTTTAATCTCTCTTTGGGTCAAGCTGGAATTTGTCAAAACCTCTGTCTGTCTCTCTATCTGTCTGTCTATATATCTATCATCTATCTATCTATTTATCTATCTTTCTCCTCATCCCCATATATTTTTCTCCATAGAAATTCTAGGCTGCATTTCTTTTTTTGTTTGTTTTTTGGGGGGTTGGAGTCACACCCAGCTGCACTCAGAGGTTATTCCTGACTCCATGCTCAGAAATCGCTCCTGCAGGCTCGGGGGACCATATGGGATGCCAGGATTTGAACCACTGTCCTTCAGCATGCAAGGCAAACACCCTACCTCCATGCTATCTCTCTGGCCCTGGCCTGCATTTCTGTCTCTTTATACAACCAGCCCAGAGATTGAGCTCACTGCTTAAATTAGATGCATTTTTGCTCCTACAGTGGTACCAGAATTTGAACCCATGACCTTGACTTTGTTCAATGTATATTTTAAGCTACTGATCCATCTTTGGGGGACTGTTTGGTTTCTGAAACCAAACACCAAATTGGTTGTCCCATACAGTAGTCAAAAGGACACTCAGGGGGCCTTACAACCAGCACTGCCTAAGGTATGATCACTGGGTCTTCACAGCAAGACTATGGTCAGCAACTTAGATGGAATCTCAACCTCCCAAGCAAGCAGGGTCTGATGGAGCCAATGCATGGAAATACCTAGCACCAAATTATGTTCACACCAACCAGTATTCCAATCATGACCTCATCCAGTGTTTGGCTAAAAACTGAAAATACCAGATGGGATGTGAGAGATGGACAAAGGAAGACAGTTGGGCTCATTAAAGCTTGATCTTTTGTTGCTCTCTGGAGATGTTCAGTGTCAGAACTGATTGCTCAGATTTTACCACTCAGTTCACATTTATCTTTTATTTTGGTAGGTGAACAAATGTGGGTGGGGAGGATTATTTCTGCTTAAACAATCTAATTAATTGCTTGGCTCTGAATATGAGAGAAGTGTGTTTGACAGGTGTTCTCATCAAAATGGTGTCTTTGTATAGAGAGTATGCCATATCTTAGGTAAAGATCAATATACTTTATACAATCTCTTTCTGCTAAATAAGACTTAATCTACAATAACAAGAGATGAAGCCAAACTCTTACATGTA
Source organism: Crocidura indochinensis (assembly GCA_004027635.1). Lineage (NCBI taxonomy): Eukaryota > Metazoa > Chordata > Mammalia > Eulipotyphla > Soricidae > Crocidura > Crocidura indochinensis. Next base: position 9,147 of record PVKC010020605.1, read on the forward strand.
TTTTTACTCAGTTACCTGTTAACTCAAAAATAAATCAATATTTTTCTCCTTCATGAGTGAACCAAAACCATGCTACATAAACAGCAAGATAAAGATTTTCTTTCATAATTTTTCTAGTACTTTTATGGAAGTTGGTAATAAACCGGACCCAATACAGGATGTATATAATATTGTGTTTTTGTGTTCATTCATATGACTCAACCTTCCATATAGTCCTTTAATATTTAAGGGATGAGTTACATACAAATGGCCAAATAAGGACATTACTTATTACTTGCCTTTTAAAAGAATGAGTTTACATAAAAAAGAAAAGTTAGAATATGCTCTTCAAAGAATTCATAGAAAACATTACTTTGGTCAGCTTTGGTCTTTTTTTGAACATTTATGAGTCCATAGGCTTATGAACAATTTGTTTGCATGACCTGATCAAGTTTATCCTGCACTCTGCAGGCAACAATCATATTGATATCGTGTTTTTCATAATTCTCCAGTTGGATGCAAAGGAGCTGGAACAGAGTCAGGGCTATTTTTAAGCAATTTGGTGTGTGTGTGGGGGGGGGGGGAAATCAGGGAAATGAATAGAAATTAACATGTGCATTTCAATTAAAACTGAAAACAGCAAAAGTAGCTCTCTAAACAGGCATTTTTCTATGTGAGCATCTTCCACTTAGCATCTTGCCTTTCCTCATTTTACTTGCTCTTCTCCCAACTGTTGTATGTTGGATGCAAGTAGAAATTTGCAAGAACCATATTTGCTTTAATATACTAGATTATAGTTTTAAAAAAGATTCTTCAGCTGTTCGCACTCAGATATTCTACACTCACACTAATATAAATATATTTTGATATTCCTTTATGTGGCTAAAGAAACCATTGATGCCACTGTGTTTCAACTCTTTTCAAAAGATCTCTCGGTTAGAAAGGAGTAAGTTGTTAATTACTGAACTATGAATAGCTTAAAGTTTCTGGGGCCCGGGAGATAGCATGGAGGTAAGGCATTTGCCTTTCATGCAAAAGGTCATTGGTTCGAATCCCGGTGCCCCATATGGTCCCACGTGCCTGCCAGGAGCAATTTCTGAGCATGGAGCCAGGAATAACCCCTGAGCACTGCTGGGTGTGACCCCCCAAAAAAATAGAAATAAAAAAATTTCTGTGGATTTATGTTTTTCTCCTCTTTCTTTATTTTCCCCATTTTTGAAATTAGATTTATCCATATTTAAGCAAAAATTCATGTTCAGATAATATAGTGAAAGTTGTCATTTTAGTTTAACAGTTATTTATTGAGGAATTTCTTTAAGATTCTGTGGGGTAATATGTGGACTCTCCATCAAAGAATCAGCCTTTTATATGCAGTTAGAAAATAGACACAAAAATGGCAAGACAATAATGACACACAGATTTAAGTAAGAGCAGTTATATTGATTGTATCTAACTGCCTAAACTCAAGAAAGTGGGGGAAGATCATTAAAGTCCTCTCTTTTTTATTATATTTTATATTTGTTTAATAAAAATAATTCTTTAATTGACTAACCATGAGTTGATTCAGTTACAATGTTAGAGTTCCAAAACTGTTCATGAGTTTCAGTCTTACAATGCTACCTTCACCAGTGCACATTTTCTGACACCAATGTTTATTTCCCTTCTACCTTAACCACTGCCCACTTCCCTGCCTCTATGGCAGACATAGTATTTCTCTATCTTTATATATACATATGTATATATATAGAGAGAGAGAAGGAGAGAGAAATATATATATATATGTATATATATATATATCCCTGCCTGCCTCTAAGACAATATATTCCTTCTGTCTCTATCTCTCTCTCCCTCTCTCATTTGCCCTCTCTCCCTCCTAAATTTCTCTTTATATTTCTTTTTATTTAACTGTGGCCTTCAAAGAGAAACAAATACTGAACATTAATTTTTCATATTTCTCAGATTTCATCTACTGCTACCTCATTATTTATCATTATTTATTGCTTGGATTATCAAATTTTTTAGATAAATAAACCTCCTGCTTTCTCTTGTTAGTTTCTCTAGTCTATCTTCATACACTATCAAGGTCATTAATTTTAAAAACTAACTAACTTATTCTTGGTCTTTTCATATTTATTTCTTTTCATATTTTCTAATAATTCACTACTTAGTATCTTTTTTTTTTCTTTTTGGTTTTTGGGTCTCATCTGGCAGTGCTCAGGGGTTACTCCTGGCTCCATGCTCAGAAATTGCTCCTGGCAGGCACGGGGGACCATATGGGGAACCGGGATTCGAACCTATGACCTTCTGCATGAAAGGCAAACGCCTTACCTCCATGCTATCTCCCAGGCCCACTACTTAGTATCTTTATAGAGAAACTCCATCACCTCTCCAGATTCAACCTATATATTTCCATTCTCAGATTGCTCCTGCAATCTAGACAACTGTACATAGACACCGTGCTTTAACTTCTGGAAAATTCTTTCTGAAATTTTCCTGAAAGATTCTTATATTTTCTTAAGTTTCATATAAATTGACATCTATTCCAAGAAGTGCACCCTTCCTCTTCCTCTAAGATAGATACTTTCTAATTGCTATAGGTCTCATCATGCAATGTTATCTGCACTTGTTTATGTCTCAGTTCCTACCTATACAATGAAGTCATACTTAAAAAAATAATTTTTCTTTGTTCCCTAGATACTTATATGTATGGTAGGTACTTAATATATATTTGATGGTGAATAAAGTTGCAAAGGAAATGATGGATATTCAAAGATGACAGGAGAACATTGGGAGAACTGAAACTCAACTATGAACCTGTTTGTAAACATGATGCTTAAATAAAGATATTAATTAATTAAAAAAAAGAAAAATTCAAGATTATCTTTTGAAGGCAGATGCCTTAGAAGGGAAGGGAGAAAAGGAGGAAGGGGGAGTGAAGGAGAAAGGAAGAAAAGGAAATAGAAGGGTTAGATACAGGAGAGGAAGGGGAAAGGAAGGAAAGAAGAAGGGAAGGAATGAGAAAGAGAAGGGGAAGAGAAGGAAAGGAAGGGAAAGGGAAAGAAATGGGAGGGGAAGAAAAAGATGGGGAGCTAAAGAAGTTTGTTTCATTTACATTTAGTTGTTCACCTTTACGTACTTCAATGTCTTGAAATACACTTCAACTTTTACGTTAGGCATTTAACTAACATGTATGAGCATTTTTCCATTATTTCTTCAAACACATGGACTCTCACTACATGTAACACAGAAGTTTAAAAAGATATATTGACTGCTTTGAGACTATGATTTTTTGGAATTTGTTTATTTGGGGCCTCTCAAGCAGTATTCAGGCCCCCATGGGTTACTCTCAATGATATTCAGTCAACAGTCCCTGTGATTAGATTCAGCTGAAGCCCAACAATTCTGGAGACCACCAAGTCCAGTCATACAGTACTTAAAGGCCTTAAGGCCTATGCAGCAGTGCCTAAAATGATGCGTGGTGTTGGGGGTCAAACTCAGATCCTTGTACATGTTCTTTGAGCTCTAATTATACCTAGCCCTGACTCTGTAGAATTAGAATGTGTGTCTTAATTTATTAAAAATATTAATCATAGAGGCTAGAACAATAGCACAATGAATAGGGTATTTTTGCCTTGCATACAGATGACCCAAATTCAATCCCCAGCGTCCTTTATGTCCCCAAGCACCACCAGAAATAATTCCTATACAAAGCCAAGAGTAACACCTGAGCATCACTAAGTGTGGAATAAAAGTAAAAAATAAATAAATAAAAATGAATTAACCATAAATGTGATCAACTATTTATATGTATTATATTTTTAGGGTGGAAAGAAAAGAACGTGCCCGATTGAAGACAGTGAAATTTAATGCAAAACCTGGAGTAATTGATTCAAAAGGGGTAGGTACAAAATTATTAAACTTATAAAGGTATTAAATTATCTCAGTTGCCATCGATTTAACAATATTTAACATTTATATATATTTAACATTCAGTAACAAAGTATGAAGTTACTAGACTGTGGAACATCCTTATAAGTGTATTTGTAAAAATAATTAAAGGAATTCAAAAATATAATGAATCTTTGAGTAAACTGCTGATTATCAGAAGAAATGATAAAATGATGATGCTGATGTTTTACTATAAAGAAGAAAAAGAAAATCCAATGTTTTAATTTCTTTATCTTTTTTATTTTAAATTAAATGTTCTAAAAGGAAGGTGTGATTAAAGCAACCTGGTCGTCATTTAATATATTTTGTCTGTAACATATTATAAAGTCAAGGTAGTGAACATGAAAATATAGATATAGATATTGACATAGATATAGATAGATAAGCCAATTAAGTGAATACACGCAGTGTTGTGACAGACATAGAAAAAAATATTAGCAACTAAATTTGGGTCACAAAAGTTTAAGTATTCTTTTATATGCATTTGTATTTCTTTTTTAATGACAGTTTATTATGGAGTACTACCAGTGTATCAATTTAAAGTATGCAATCTAATAGTCTTTTAATATATTTAAAAGTTTGCAATCATTACATCAATTTAAAAATATTTCATTATTTCATAAGGAAATCCTTTAGTAGTGATCTTCATTTTATCCACTCAGATTTTTCAATTACTAGTCTGATAACTAGATTTGCCTGGTCAACATTTTCTTTAAGAGAACTAAACAGAAAGAATTATATTCTCTAGTCTTCTGTAAGTGCCTTTTCCACTTTGCATAATGTTTTCAAGATGCATGTATGTTGTATATGTATATGTATTTTTCCTGTTTATTGTCAAGATATATTTTATAAATATACCTCATTTAACGTATGCATTCATCAGATAATAGATGTTTGAATTACTTCCAGTGTATGGCTAGTCAGCATAGTGATGCCATCAATATTTGTGTACCAAGTTTTTTTTGACGTACATTCTTATTGCCATTGAATAATGTAGTAGAGTTGCAGGAATATGTAACATAATATATAAGAAACTGCCAGTCTGTTTATTGTATAAATGTCTATTCAGATTTTTGCCCATTTTTAAAGTTGACCTTTTCCATGTTATTGTTGGATTATAGAAGTTTCTGGTATTGTGGGTATTAACCTCATCAAATATATGCTTTCCAAATGTACTACTCTATTCTGTGAGTTCTTCTTGTACTCTTCCTGGTTATTCCTTTGGTAGAATCTCTTTATATAAAAATATTTTGATTTTTGGTTAAGTCTATCATGTCTCTTATATCTTTTGTTATTTTGTATTTTGTTAGTATGTTATAAACTATTATTTGATGATTTAATTTAAAGACTTGTAGATTCATACTTATGCTTTCTTTCATTGAAGAGTTTTATAATTTTAGATTTTTCTTAGTTATTTGATGCTAATAATGAGGTCCTCCTGTACATTTGTATATATATGAGATAGAATTCTGATCTTATTTTGCATGTGAATTATTTTCTTAATATTTTAGTTTTAAAAAAACTGAACTTTTTTTATTCACTATGCTTGATTGTTTTAGCTAGAGAACTTCAGTACATTTGAGTTAAAATGACAAGAGGACTATCCTTTTCTTGTTTCTGGCCCTAAAAAAAAGCATTCATTATTTCTCTATTAAGTATGATTTTTAGCTTTAAAAATATTTTATGGTAATGTGGGTATTTTAGTTTTCTAAAATTCCTCCCCTTCTTCCATTTTTCCTATTCCTTTCCAGTTTATCTCCTTCCCTTTACCTTTCTGTATTATCTATTCTGATTTGTGAGAATCACAGAGAACCACAAATATGGTCAATAGATGTCAACATGAAAAACACAATTAGAAGAGTTATCATTTGTCAGGATTTTTGAGCCTCAAACCTTAACATTGCCCCCTTTTAAGTATGTATGTTATTGGAGAACCCAGCCATTAATTTAATAATTTACTTTTTCCTAAACTATTCAGGTAACTTGGAATTTATGTTTACATATAACATTGCTCTTTTTTTAAGTGAAGGTATGTGCTTACTAATATGTAAGCAAGTAGAATTTTTTAAAGTTTTATTTAAAACATCATGACTTATAATACTATTAATGTTGGGATTTTACGCAAACATCATACCAAACCACACCAACTACCAGACTTCCCACTTATCTCCATAGTTGTCAGGGTCCCCTTTGCAACTACCTCCCCAAACAAATTCTCAGGTTCTGATGTCTTTAATCATTTGTTATTCTATTACTAGGCTTCTTTATGAGAAAAAAAGAGAAATATCTACCTGTCTTTTTCCTTCTAGCTAACTTTATTCAACAAGGTACTCTGTATATACATTTGTATGTATTCATACATTCATATGTATCTCCAGATACATTCAGATACAAGTTGCATGATTTTAACTTTTCTTATAGACAAGTAGTATTTTGTTGTGCATATATGTACAATAGTTTCTTTATCTGACCATTTGTTCTTGAATACCCAGGTTATTTCCAGTCCTTACATTGTAAACAGTGCTACACTTAACACATGAATACAAAGTCTTTCCAATGTAGAATTTTTTTTCTGTCTTTGGTAGATGCTGAATGTAGCTCCACCCTGGAGTACATGAGACCCGCCCATAAGTGGGAACCGGTCTTGGGAACCGGAGATGACCTATAACTTTACCTGCAAATGCTGCCCATTTTCCTGGGAGGGGTCTTGGAAAGGTACTTAAGGACTTTGACCCAGAGGAAAGGGGCTTTTGGTCTTTGGCTTTTGCCGGTTGGACCTTTGCCAGCTTGGAAGGCAGAGGAAAGATGGCTGAGAGAAGTTAAGATGCAGGACTACATAAGAACGGCTGAATGCTTAATTGGTTATGATATAGGCCACACACATGTGGTGGCTAGGGTATGAATAAAGCTGTTGCTTCCTGAAGCCTGCATGTGAGTGAGATTTATACCCGCTGCTCTCATGAACCTCCAGACCGGATGGTTAATCGGGGTTGTGGAGCCACATGGTCAAGAGCCTAAAGACAGAGGCCTCCATCCACCATCCAAGCCAATCATAAGGCCTATTTTACTACAGCTGAGAAGTGGAAATGCTGGATCATATAGGATTTCAGTTCTTAATTTTTCAAGAAGAGTTCATATTGTTTCCCAAAGAGCTTGAACCAGCCAATATTTCTACCCATAGTGGTTAATTGTTCCTTTACTTCACATCCATATTACTATTATTTTAAAATGATTCTTAATAAGATTTACAACTGACTAGATATTCAGTTTCATATATCCAGTTAAATATATAAATCCGAGAATTTTTATCAAGTACCTAAGATGCTTGAGAAAGATACAGGGATAAAATTTGTAACTGACACAACGTATAACTTTCTGTCCTTCTCTTCAGAAGTTCATTGCAAAAAAGAAAATAGGGACATCTTTTGACAAGGCAAAACAAGTGTGTTATGCCATTAGGTATGTGCTGGTAATAAGAATATAAATTTTAGAACTTAACATAACTATTGAAAAAATAAGGATCTTGTTATAGTCCAGGGAACTCTTAGACTAAAATCCCTATATTAAAAGAAAAAAGAGGAGTGTAATACTGTCATAGCTGTTCTTTGGGCAAATCAAATGAATTAATAGCTTTATATTACATGAAAAATATCAAACAAATTTGCCTAATATGCAAATTAATGAATTGATATCTAAATATGGTGTTAAAAATTATTCTGAGAGTTGAGACCATGATGAGAGAAGAAAAATTGCCCTGTAAGATTGCATTTATCTCCAAACCAAAAGATTCAATGAAACACAGAAACCTAGTGAAACCCCACAGAGTGTAGAGAAATAACTAATAATCTCCATGAGAGAAATAATGACTTTGGAAAAGATGAAGATGAGCTCATTGAAGTTGGATACAGCTTAAAGAAGCACTAGATTGAAAACCTATGCCCCAGCGTTCAAAATCTCCAACCTCATAAAATTTAAGAGGTGAAGATAGACTAGAACACAGCATGGTTACAGGGCCCTCAATTAGAAGAAGCAAGCAACTGCAGGCCCAAGCAAGAAAGCACCCTCCATCATTCCAACCTGCAGGTGAAGGATGTCAGCTGATTGCCTCAGATGAAAACAAGTGTTGTTCTGTCTCCTCATTACATCTAACGCAAACCAAAAATCAGAAAAAAGACTTCAAAGACTGAGAATATCTAATTGTACTGTATTTATCTGCCCAGACCAAAGAATTTTAACACAAAGCCATGTTGAAGAACCAGAAGCTACAAACATGGTAGACAAAGAATTATTAGAAACACCAAAAGTCTCTGTGTGAAATTTCCCACAAGCTGTATAAAATTGAATTGGATTATCATGTAGGCCTGCACAAAACCAGACACACATCCCTTTTCCTCATAGTATGGTAGATAAAGAGCAGAGGGATCCTCCCTAAACTAAGGGACAAAGTAAAAAGATATCACTAACACGCAAAGGCTTTAAAATGGTGAGGATTTTCATAGAATTGAATTGAATTGAACTGAATTGAATTGAATTGTAATGAAATGAATTAAAAAGCAAAAGAGATCTTCACTAAGAAAGAAGAAAGTATGAAAAACTGCACTCAGAGGTTACTGAGCACAGTTAAAGAGCATGTTTGGTAAAAGTTGAACTCAACAGCAGAATAATAAAAGTCAAAGAATTGAATTAACCAGTGTGTTTGGGATAAGATATATTAAGTCACCAATAAAGAAAGGAAGAAGAGAAAAAAAATCAAAATGACTTAAACATTAGGGACCTATAGGATTTTCAAGGAAATCATAATCAAATTGTAAGGATTCCAAAAGGAGAAGAAAAGGTGAATAGGAAAAAAGCATTAGTAGAAAGAAGAATAGTAATTGCAAACTTTTCTGAGTTGATGATCAAGCAAATCATATCCCCAAATACAAGAAGCTCAAAAAGCTCCAAGTGAAACAACACCAATATAAGAGTACCAAGACATAAGAAAAGAACAATCTCACATCTTAAGAAATGGAAAAGGTACAATAATAGAAACTTAAGCAGAAGGAGGTAAATAAAAAAGCAATAATATAGAAACAAAAAAAAAACAAAGTTTAATTATGAAACTTAAAGCTAGTTTGGGGGGATTTTTTAAATTTTTTTTTTAATTATGAGAACAAAGATACAAAGAAAGAGGACAAGGTAAAGTTACAATGGAAGGACTATCACCCATAAACAGAACTCACATAAGTCCCATTGCTGATATCTTAACATTGAATTTTCAACCAAAGAATATTAAGAAAAATAAAACAGAACCCATGTACAATTACTTTGTCCCTCAAGTCCCCAGATTGCAATACATATTTCTTAGCAGCACATCAAACATTCTAAAGCCAAAAAACTTATGTAACTCCTTAAATTTTGAAGGCATAGTACATTTTTACATTTCCATGTATATGCATACTAGTTTAAGTTAGTCTCAAAAATGGGTGTTTCTTTTT
>PVKC010020606.1:0-18551 GCA_004027635.1 Crocidura indochinensis
TGACCCCCCCCCCAAAAAAAAAAGAATGCGTCTTTGTATTTTTCTTTTTTTCATCTTGCTGCTTTTAGTATTCTATCCCTAACTATAATACTCATCATTGTAACTAAAATTGACTAGGGGTGCTTTGCTTTCGATTTTTCTACCTGGTACTCAGTGGACATCCAGTATGTGGCCCTGTACACTATTTAACCCTGTACACTTCTCTGCAATACGTCCTAGACTTGATTTTATTTTATTTTTTGAGGGTTTTCTTCCTGACCCTCTGGAACTTCAATAATTCTTATGTTGTTCTACTGAATTTATTCAGACCTCTATTTTCATCTTTTCACATTTTGTTTTGTTTGGGGGCCACACCTGGTGACGTAAGGGATTACTCTTGTCTAGGCACTCATAATCGCTCCTGATTGGGGATCATATGAGATGCTGGGGGATCGAACGGCAGTCCGCCCTAGATTCGTGCATGCAAGTCACATGCCCTACCACTTGTGCCACCACTCCAGCTCCATCTCTTCACATTTTGAGGAAAATTTTTCATTGTCTGATCATTTATTTTTTAGACTTTTTTCAACTTCCTCTGTTGTATGGTATTGTTACGAAGCTCATCTCCAACTCACATATTCTGTTCTCAGTTGCTGTTATTCTGCTGGTGAGACTTTTCAGTGAGTTTTTTCATCTTGCCTTCTAAGTTTTTCAGCCCTGTTATTTAAATTTGAATTTTTGTCTCATTTATACATGCATATTTTCTTCATTATTACTTGAGGTCCATTTGGTTCATTCCATGGTTTCTTTAAATTCTTGAGATTCTTCATATTTCCTTTCTAAAATCCTTATCTGAGAGGCTATATATGAGGTTGGTATTTGTCAAATCTTCAGAGTTAACCATTTGTATTCTCTAAGCATGGTAGAGATCTGTAGTGTTTCCCCATTGTCATCATTGCAGTGTGGTGTTCTTTTTGTGCAATGCAGGGCTCATTAACTAAGAGAAGTGTGCGGCTCTGGACTTAGCAGAGGTTCCTCTGGTTTCACTAGCTGCTCCTCTCTCTCCCTCTGGGTAGGGCAACACTGACCTCTACTAGAAAGTGTGGTTCTAGCACGCACAGAGAAGAAGCTGGTTAGCTATTGGTCTCCCTCCTGGGTGGGCATTGCTCACCTGCACAGCAAGCCATCTGCACAGCCATAGAGGTTCCTTTCTCTTTTAAATAGTCAGATTTTGCTATCTTATCTCAATCTAGTTGTAGCCCAATAAACCTCTATATTAAACTTCAAGTATAGAGAGTACTCAATATCTAAGAAAAGGAAAAAGCTATGGGAACACTTTTTAGAGACAAGATAAGAGTAATGACAAGCTTTCTATATAGCTGTGACTAATATGAATTTGTAAAAGCTTGATCATACTTCTAAATAAGGCTCTTCTGTTTTGTAAAAGCTTGGATTTAATTTTAGAGGTCATACCAATTATGGTGGTTTAAAAAACAACTTCTGCCATATACCTAATTAAGAACAGAAGAGTCACTCATGAGAATTTTCCTAAGTTATCCAGAAGAAAGAACTGAGTAACTCAGTTAATCATGGAATTCAAAGCCTTTAACAAGTATCTAACAAAGATTAAGATATTAGAAACATCATTAAAATTCAATTACTTTCAAGAAATTTAGAATTCTCTGAGATCCTGAAGGAAAGTATAGAAGCTTAGGTCATTATGCTTTTACAATTATCTTGACAGATATTAGTCTAGGACTGGAGATAAATAGAATTTATTAAACAAAAAATATGTCATTCTATGATTTAAAATGTGACTTCATATTAATTATCTTAACATATAATACTTATTTAGAAAAAAAATCTATGATGGCTATTGTCACTATGATATGCCTCACTATGTATCACCTACAGTGTATCTTAATGAAAACTCGTCATTAGATATGAACTTGCGGGGCCAGGCTGTGGTGCTGGAGGTAAGGTGCCTGCCTTGCCTGCGCTAGCCTAGGATGGACCGCAGTTTGATCCCCCGGTTTCCCATATGGTCCCCCAAGCTAGGAGCGACTTCTGAGCGCATAGCCAGGAGCAAACCCTGCGTCACTGGGTGTGGTCCAGAAACCAAAAAAAAAATGGTGGTCTTGTGTTTGCATAGAGTCATAGAGTCATATATTGCTTTGAGTATACCAGTATTATGAGAGGGTTGAAAATGATGGAGAAACTTACATATAGGTGCATGGACTGTTTGGGAAACATCTTTTAATTTAATATTGTTCATTTAAATTTTTGTTTTCATTCATTATTTTCATTTATTGATATTAATAGATGTCAAAATATTTATACTTTTAATTAATGACATAATTAATTTATACTTATAATTAATTATTTTAATCTTATACAAATATCTCGGTACCTAATATAAGGAATAAAACTAAATTGAAATACCAGATGGGCTGAAGATAATGCTGAAGCAGTGACTGCAGGGCTCCATGTATGTCCATGAATCTTGGGCAAATACAATCAGAATCAGAGTAGAAGAGGCAGAAGAGTTTATTGGAAAGTAAAAGAGTAAGGAGAAAGAAATCTCCATGTGGGGAGGAATTTAGCTTAGGCTTAAATCAATGAATTCTTGTGTGTGTGTGTGTGTGTGTCTGTGTGAGTGTGAGTGTGAGTGTGTGTGTGTGTGTGTGTGTGTGTGTGTGTGTAGGCAGGGGAGATATAGGAAAATAAAGTCATGGTGCATTGTATTCCTTATCAATGTTAGAAAAAAGATGTAAGGATCCCACATAGTAATCTGGATGATCTGAGTTTTTGGATTTGTCCCGTTGCCTTACACACTATTATTTTAGTCTCTCAGTGATCCTAAACTCAGGGTTAAAATTTTTATAGTCTTGAGAAAGTACTGGGATATTTAAAAATGTAGGATGGACAGGATGTTTACAGTAGCTGACCAGGGAAAACTGAGCATCCACTTTCAAGAGCATCATGTATGTATGACTAGTGATTAAGCATACTGAAATCGGTACCCCTTTATGGCATAATTTTGTATACTCAAGTTATTTAGTAATTATTTACCTATTAGGAATTATAACAGTAATTTTATATGAAAATTAAAAAACATAAGTCAGTAACTGCAGTGGTGGTACAAGCAATAGGATGCTTGCCTTACATGTGCTAACCTAGGACAGACCACGGTTTGATCCCCCAGCATCCCATATGTTCCCCCAAGTCAGGAGTGATCTCTGAGTGCATAGCTAGGATAACCCCTGAGAATCACCAGATATGGCCCAAAAACCAAAAAAAAGAACAAGAATGTCAGAGTGCAGAATTTATATATTTATAAAAATATAAATCAAATCAAATCATGAGCATTACATGTACTATCAATGATAAAGTCTATTAAAAATTAAAGAAAGAAGTGAAAATTACTTGTAAAAGTTGTAAATTTGCAAAAATTCCCAATGAAATTGAAAGATTAAGCATTGTACACAACTAGCTGAGCATGACAGAAAGAGTGAGGATGCCTGAATAGTCCCTTATAAACTTGAGATAAAACTGTGTAAAGGGTGTTTCAATAATGTGAGAGAAATAATGGCTACAACATTGATCTTCTGTCAAGTTTATGAGCCTGAAGTTTGTAGGTGATCTTTGGAAAGGTAATATCAGTGAACTGATAGTTCAAAACTCTGGACTGTTTTCAAAGTAAAGTAAGAATAGATAGGTCAACAATAACAGCTATTTTCCAAAGTTTTCCTACAAAGAAAAGAGAAATTGTGAGATATTCAGGTGAAAAAAAAAAGAATTCTTAATATAGAAAATGCCCTCAACATGCTTGTACACTGACAGGTATCAGGAATGAGTATACTGGAGTAATAACAATTAATAATACAAAGAAAAAAATAAAAAAAGAATTTTTTCTTTTTAATTGCAACTAAAATCCATTATATTTTTAATTAAGTTTTGAATTGAAGAGATATTTAGATAGTGAGTCATTTTACAATTAGTAACAAGATAATATATTTGGTTAAAATTCTGCTTTAAAATTTGATAGAGCAGGTGTGCTGTTGTAAAAATTGAAAGACATTATAACTTAATATGTAAATTATCTCCCTCCTATTGCCTGAAAAATATTATTTTGCCTTCTCATCATTTTGTTTCATTTGGTCTAGTTTTTATTTGGAAAAGTCTAATAAAGTCTAAAAATTGGCACCATTTCAATAAAATCGTGTATATATATCTTCAAATAATAACTGTTGCAGTTTAATATCAGCCATTTCTTTGAAAGAAAGAAAAAAACTAACATGTAACAAATGGGCAACCCCATTTGCTTCACAGGTGCTCCTTGCATTTGGACAGACCTGCTTGCAAGGTGACTTTTCTTTTATTGAATATGTTGAGTATAGGGTACAGAGTTTAATGGAAATATAGAAACTTAATTTCTATTCCTCTTTCTGTAAATGATTCCCTGAGAACCATTGATAATGTTCGAGTACAGTATAAGAACAGTATAAGTATGTAGAAAGCTTTAGGTATGACTTCAAAATACGTTAATTACTTAAAAAATTGACTTCTTGTCATAAACAACATGGAACATATTAACATACTTGTATATGTAGATATATATATATAATTGTTTCAAAGCAGTCTTGATAGAAATTTCATTAATAGAATTTCATTAATCAGGATTGAAAAAGAATTTGCATTACTTTGCTTTTTGTTCTGATTTTTCCCCACTCCTCTGTTCTGATTTTTAATTTGAAAATTATCTTGGATTTTTAGTTAATGCCACATAATTTTTCCATAGATTATTGCATATCCTGGATGGAGCCATTTGTTTATTCCTTTGCTCTTCATATTATTTTGAACATAAGTAAATATGGAGCTTTGCATTATATTCCAATGTTTTGAATAAAGAAATTTTTCATAATATCACATAGAATGCAACTTTATTGGACTTTTGTTCTAATTTACTAATCAGTAAGTCCATTGGTCTTTCAGTAATAGCTAATATAAAATATTTGTCAATATTTTGCATATTGACAAGTGGACTTCCATTTGAAAACAAATACATGAATTCAAAGTTTCATTGATTACTTAAAAATTGACTTTCTCATACCAAAAGACTACACTATTTCCTGAAAATGTTATATGAAGTATCTTTTATTGTATTGAATTATTTAAAGATGTATTTTAGACAAGGAAATATGAATATTTAGTTCCTTTATCTTGATTCATTTTAAAACAATAAAAATGTTGGATAATGTTGTACTCTTTAATTTATTAAACGCATGCATATTTATCACACAAATTGTTGAAACATGTGTATTTACATTGATAACTTTTAATCCTATTTAGTCTTTTTTATACTTACTTTCAAATTGCCTTTTTGAGAAACATTTGTTGCATTTCATATTTAACTTCTATGTCATTTTTAGGCAACCCCATTTGTTTCACGGGTGCTCCTTGCATTTGGACAGACCTGCTTGCAAGGTGACTTTTCTTTTATTGAATATGTTGAGAGTATATTGGATAGGTATAGAACAAATAATTCAAGATAAGCTTGAGAAGCTTGTTGTTACATTGTTATAATTATTTCCTGGCTATTTATTGGGAGAAGTGGAATACACTAATGAGGAAAATAATGAGTTTGTATTAGGAGTACCAATTTAAATTTAACATTAAAGTTTTACTTCATGCATTGGATTTTTTACTTTTATTTCTTTCCTATTATGCTAAGCACATTAGTTGCTAATGGCATTATCAAAATGATTTATTTGTTATGTTTTACAGTATAGATAGAATTTTTTAAATAACCTAATGTGTATCACAACTAACATTCAGACTACTAAAGGCAATTTAATACAATATATTAGTTCCCTTTGCACAAATGAGATTTAAACACTAAAGACTATGTTCTCTGCATAGTATAGAATAAAACCCTGCCAACATATATGCTGAGTTGGACTTAAAAACAAATTGGCTCTATTTTTTATTAGGCATAGTGTGTTGTATAATATACATCTGATACATACTTATTCTGCTTTCTTTTTAACTGAAAGGTAATTTCTACATTAGGAGAGGTCCCATCTATTACAGTCCAAAAAATCATGTATCAACCTTACATAAATTGTTTACAGAAAAACTTGGTTAAAATATATAATATATTTTAAAACTCATTTTAGACAATGTTTCTGGCTTTATAACTATTGACAAAGATTCTTCTATACTTCTTAACTGTTCTAAAATTAAAATTAAACACTTATTGTCAAAAATATTTTTTAATATTTATTTTAAACCTTACTTTAATATATATTGTTATGGACCTGAAGATAATTAATGTAAAGCAATTGAGGTATGTGCCTTGTGTGGAGCAAAGCAAGTTCAATTCAGCACCCTGTATAGTCTGTCCTATGATCCTCACCAATTTTTATCTGAGTAGATCATTAGGTATGGGCCCCAAACAGAGAAGCAAACAAAAATCCTTGTTTAGTTTTACTTCTTTATTTATTCAGTAGGCAGATATTTAATAATATAAAAGTATAGTTTATTGAATATTCTC
This sequence comes from Crocidura indochinensis, assembly GCA_004027635.1. Classification (NCBI taxonomy): domain Eukaryota; kingdom Metazoa; phylum Chordata; class Mammalia; order Eulipotyphla; family Soricidae; genus Crocidura; species Crocidura indochinensis. The sequence continues at coordinate 6,536 of PVKC010020606.1, forward strand.
CTTTGTTTAGTAAACCATGACAGAAAATAATGCAGATAGAGTACATATTAAAGCAAATGAAGAGCATACATGAGGCCCTGAGTACAGTCCATGATGCTAATATGCACACAGCACCATCCAGCACCTTAAATCCTCTCCTAGCATTTCCAGCAGGAATTTTAGGATCATTATATGCATCATGGTCCTTTATATAAAATATCAGAGAAGGACCCAGAGAGACATTGTGGAAGTTAAGTAGCAAACAGGCCTAGATCTAGACCTACATCACATACTCACCCATGGACAATAATTCAGAAGACTCCAGAGAACTCTTATGTGTAGTGTGTGGGTGATTTTATGTACTATAAGGCCTGAGCACTGAAGAGCCAGTCCTGATTTCTGAGCTTCTCTATCAGTGACTCCTGGGGCCTTCGAGCACTGTTTGGGCAAATCCCCCACAAATAACCATAATTCTAGATTACACATCATCTAAATAATTTATACAATTACATCAAGTATTAACTATAGAATCAACAATGTCTTAAAGTTGTGTTTAAAAGTATTCAATGAAAATTATATCTAATCCCAAAATAGAAAAATGCATATATCAATCTTTGATACTGAAAATAACTAAAAAATAGAGACCTGAAATATTATAAAACTGAAGGTAGTTGTAGATTGAGCTAAGTAGTTTAGCACCATCATTTAAAGAGTCACTGTGCACAACAGAGAGGCAGTGGCATTGCAGAAGTTGTAGTGTCTTACTAGAATTTAAATTTGGAATTTTTTTCTTTCCTTTCCTACTTTTATATTGAGGCAAGAGAACTTAGAATTATGTTATTCATAATTGAGTTTCAGGTATATTTTCTAATACCCATCTCATTACCTGGGTCAACTTATGTCCAACCACCTCTGTCCCTAGTTTCCCTGCGTTTCCCATTCTTCTTGACAGTTACATGTATAAATTTGGTGGTTGTAGTTTCAAAGCCATGTGTTCAGTATATTCAGTTCTGTGGTTCAGATATATAGATACAGCATAGCTCTATACCTCCAATGTGCCATAGGCCCTTTGCATTTCTGTACTATCCCTGTTACCTCCATTCTGCCTAAGTCCAGTATCCTTTTGCTTGGTTTCTATCCTTTCCTGTCTTTCTCATTTTCATAATCTAGAGATCATTACCATTCTTTTCCCCTTTGATACTTTGAATTTTCTGTTACAGTATTCTATGCCCCACTGATGAGAACTGAGATTTGTCTTCTGGCAAACTGTGCTTACATAATATCTTTTAGTTCCTTCCAAAATCACTTTTTAATTCAGTCTGAGTGCTTTTTTATATAATATATAAAATAGTCCTGACTCTTTAAATTAAATAAATAATAACTTTCTAAAACCTACTGCAGTATTTAATCCAATTTTGTACCAGTAAAATATAGAAAATAGTTCTATTACATTTAAGTTATATAAGAAAATTATCTAATCAACATTATATATAATTTATAGGCTAATTTGCAAGTCTTCCCGAGTCCTGCCAGGAAAAACTCGAGTGTAGAACTAGGACTAATCTTTGAACATTGCCAAATGTGGTCCAAAAACCAATTAATTAATTAATAGCAAGGTATTTCTAATACGATGTCAAGTATATCAGATAATTTTTTTGTCCTATCTTGACCTAAAATATATCTTATGTGCCCTCTTCTTGTATGTGTTTTGACTTTGTGAAGATTCTTCTCAATGTATGTTATATCACTTGCCCAATCATATGGCCCAAGTACCTTTTGCATTCTCATTTGTTAGTGAGTCTATTTATTCTTCCAGAAAGCTGATCTTGATTGCTAGGTTAAGTTCCTGCATCTTGTTTTGTTTGCAGTGGCATCAGCATTTGCCTTATGATGCTGCTGAGATAGAGATTTTAAGTACAGTCTTCTGTACTAATCCTCACTACAGTGCAATTGTAGTGGGAGCCGAGGATGATTATCTATGGTCAGGCTGCTGTAGGGTCTTTGTGGAATGACTTTAAAAGACTATGGATTGAGAAGCAATGTCAAAATTATATTTACTCTTCCTAGAAAAGAAATCTCAAAGTACTACAATGGAAATGTTACAGTTTTGGTGCATCAAAGGGCATTTATGAAATTTCTCTCAGGCTAGTTAAAATTTTAAAGAGAGATAAGATGCAGAAAGGCTTTCAGGTTGAAACAAGTGACTCAGCAGAGGCAAAAAGGAAGCAGCATCCTTAAAGCCTTTGAATAATTCACATGTGATGGAATGCGCAGCCCCAATCCATTATGTATCTATGATTTTGTAAACCTATTTCGAATATGGGAAAGGTCAGTCCTGTGGACTCTCTTTTCTTCTGTTCCTGCACTTACTGTGAAAGAAGTAAAATTCACAACAAAAGTGGCTTCTCTGATTACAGCAACTGTTAGTAAAAAACATACCTGGGAATTGCATCCAGTTTTAGTTTGTGGATGACTTTGAGTAAAAGTTTAATCAATGTCTGAGAAATATATAGAAAAAACATTTTTATCAAATGATGCAGCAATAACTTTTACAAAATGCTCTTTTCCCCTCTTTAGAGGAGAAATTTGCTGGTATAAAGCATGGCTTGATCACCTCTCTTCATTTATTCTTGACACATAGCAGATATTATATTTTCCTTTAAGGGAAACAAAAGGTAAAAGAGCAATAATTAGGTTTAAAGTAGTATTAACATAAATATGAAAATATCTATTTGGGAGCCAAAAAGTTAGTATGGAGGTAGGTCATTTGTCTTGCATGCACAAGGACAGTGGTTTGAATCCCAGCATCCCATATGGTCCCCCGAGCCTACCAGGAGCGATTTCAGAGTTTAGAGCCAGGAGTAACCCCTGACCTCTGCCAGGTGTGACCCAAAACCCAAAAAAGTATATATATTTTATGCACTGTTTGATTTTGTGATCATTTCATGAATGTATATGTATGCCATAAATATAATATGATATGTTGAGTATGCATAAACTTGTGTAGGTTGTTCATCTGATTCCAGTAACATCCAGTGAAGCTCTTAAAAAAAGCATATAATTTTTACTTATTAACATTTCATTCAAAGCATTTAATATCAAAATTGAATAGTCTATTTGGCAGCATCTTTATAGATCAAACATAAGTACCTGTTCATATTAGTATGACAATATATTAAAAATAAATTGGCATTCTTTTCTCATCATTAGACCCTGACATTTGACATAGGCCTTCATTTTGGTCATTTTTTTATATTTATTCCTCTCTTGAAATGTTTATCTGCCTTCCCTTTGCTAGTGTCTTTTTTGAGGTTTTAATTTTCTGTGGCAGTTTCTGCAGATAAAGTAGCTTCTAAAAGGCCTGACTTGAGTACCAGGTGTTGGTCCCAATAGCCAAGATAAGTCCCATTCGCCACACTTTGTTTATTGCCTTCATATCAGCTCAGATGCCTGCTTTTTAATTTCCTGAACTTGTGTCAGCCAACTAACCTTCTAGCTGAAAGACTACCAGGTTCTAAAATGTTGTAGTTGTGGGCTCAGTTAATATGACTGGCCCAGAAAGAAACAGGACAAATGGTTTCAAAGTCCAAAAATCTATGCATGGTATTAATTGCTTGACATTTAGATCTATAATTTAGACAATTATATTGTCATCATAATATGAGTAGCTACATATTTAATTACATTTGACCAAAAATGACCAATATCCCATGGCAGTATGGTGTATATACAAACTGGACTCTACATATTTACATATGAGCAAAATTAGAAAATGTCTTCGATGTTTAGTGCATCGTAGAAAACCAGCCCTATTTTTTTACATTGCTACTTTATACATGTTAATTTCTCTGCTAAATCAGTAGTGGCAGTGTTGTAAAAAACATGTGTCTTGTCACAAAAGAGAAAAGAACTGGAAGTTCCCGCTCACCTCATGAAGCTCACCACAAAGAGTGATGAGCTCAGTTAGAGAAATAACTACATTTTAAACTGTCCTAATAATGAGAATGTATGAGGGAAATGGAGAGTCTGTCTAGAGTATAGGCAGGGGGTGGGTGGGGAGGAGAGAGATTTGGGACAATGGTGATGGGAACGTTGCAATGGTGATGAGTGGTGTTCTTTACATGACTGAAACCCAAACACAATTATGTATGTAATCGAGGTGTTAAAATAAAATATAAAAAAATATGTGTCTTGTAGAGAGAATTACGTAGAACTTTTTTTTTGTTTGTTTGTTTTTGTTTTTGGGTCACACCCGGCAGTGTTCAGGGGTTACTCCTGGCTCCATGCTCAAAATTTGCTCCTGGCAGGCACGGGGGACCATATGGGGCACCGGGCTTCGAACCGATGACCTTTTGCATGAAAGGCAAACACCTTACCTCCATGCTATCTCCAGGGCCCCAGAACTTTTTATGTATTGATAAATTAAATGCATAAATTAATTGCTGGTAGAATAATCAAACGAGAAATTTAATACTAAATCTTTTAGAGATTTTATTATTTGTAAATATATTAATAAATTATATAAGAATTTAGTAAAAATTAAATACTTAAAAACACTTCAATTATTTACCAAGTTTGTAATAAACAAATTCTAGTAATGTGTGCATGTGGTAAGCATATATAAATAAATGTCACAATAGTAACTTATGAATATATCTATATATTATTGTATTGTTGAGTCTCAAAATATACTACAAAGAAGGCTCAAGTAAGATTCAGTGAAAATAAATCATACAACTATCACTGTATTAAATTTATGAATAGAAGACATTGAGTTTTAAAATTCAAGATAGTGATAATAGTTAAAGAATAAAGACAGGAAAGTAAATAAAATAGAAAAAAAGTATGTATGAGTTATTGAAAGTGATCTCTATATTATTTATTCACTGGTATCTTATAAATTACCTCAAGTGTAGATACTTAAAATGACACATATTTATTAGCTTGCAGGTTCTGTGGGGCAAGCATCTGGCACAGTTTATCTGGATCATCTGCAAGAAGTAGTCAAATGGCTGGCGAGGATCTGTTTTTTAGTTGGAGGCAATGTGGGAAAAGAGTTCACTTCCAGATCATTAACTTTGCTGGCATAATCATTTTTGCTCCTGAATGGCTTCACAAGTCGTTTTTTGCCTCATAACAAAATGGTCTCTATAGAAGTTTTTCTAGGAAGACAAAGTTTTAAGTCATGCAATAATCATGATATTTAGCTTCCATCTTGTTTTCTTGAGAATAAATAATGCCCCTTGCTCACACTTGGAAAGAAATAACACAAGATAAACACACACACACTCACGCACAGACATGTGTGTATGTGTGAGCAAGCATACATATGGCTATTTGGAGGCTATTTAAGGTTTAGTGAGCTGTTTATTATTGGACCTGAATAATAATTAAACCCATTGATTCAAAAAATGCAAGTGATTTATTAATATTTCTTAACATTTGGATTAGTTAGATTAATGGAAAAGTTTTGATAAATCTAGTTGACTAAAACAATCCTACATGCAAAGAATGTAAAGTGTATTTAATAATTCTAAAATGTATGCATTATTGGTAAATGTAAGGGATCTATGAATTTTATCTTCAGTGATAAAGAAATAGGTCAAATATAGGATATTACAATTATGAATTAATTTTGAGTTTAGTGTTAATATGGTTATTTTTAAACAGTTGAACTTTTTGCAGAATTTCTCAAAAACTTGCATCTTAAAACCCAGGTATATTTCTTTTACTATTGCTTAAAAAATTGTCTGAAATTTAATCATTAAACAACTCCATCTTACTAGGTTGGAACCTCAACAAGACGATTAAATAAAATTAGGGTGTTACAAGGTCAATGTTAAATTTGGCAAAGCTCTTATCTGGTGTCTCAAAGAAAAATTATTCTATCAATTTATTTCAGGACATTAACCTAATTCATTTATTAAGAACGTTAGATTAATATTCTTTTGTAATGGAGTCTATTGGGCAGTTGAGTCTCTACTCTTAGAGGCAGTCTCCTTCCTTCTCCATTTTGACCAAGACTAAGTACTGCAGATAATTTCATGCTAAAAATCTCTACAATTTTGTCTACTTTCTTATCTATATATTCCTTTTCAAGGTATATACTCATGTTCAAGGGTACATATATATGAAATATCTCTTCCAAGTCAACTTCCACACCCCATTTTCTCAGTATAGAAAAAGATCTTCTATACCACACTGCTTAGACATGACCTTCCTGATTGATATAAAATGGATAATAAATCCATGCAGAAGTATTGTTTTGTACCAAACATGGGGCCATGAGAATAGACACTGGGTTTTCAAAGCACTAGAGTGTTTTTAATCAAAAAAAGATTAAAATGTATGTTCTTATATTCTTGAACTTTGCAGTAGATATGTTAAAGGCTGCTTCAGACTGTACTGTGAATTTTTGGCTCCCCCAAATCACAATTATCTTTAATCTTTGATACTTTGGTCTAGTGGCTCAAAAAGATTACTGTAGACTGCAGAATTAATTGAACATTCAAAATATAGTTAGTTCAATATCTATTAAATGCATGATATTTTTTAAATCCTGAATGAATTGTTTATTAAACTCTCAATAAATGTAAAAGCTGGACTGGAGTGATAGCACTGTGGTAGGGCATTTGTCTCTCACATGGCCAACCCGGGACAGTCCAAGGTTTGATCCTGTGCATCTCAGATGGTCACCTGAAACTGTCAGGAACAATTTCTGAGTGCAGAGCCAGGAGTAATACCTGAGTGCCACCATATGTGACCCCCAAACAAAAAACAAACAGCAAACAAACAAAAGGAATGTAAAAGCTAATTGTGAACGATGGCAAATGTTCAGTTATTTGAAAAAGTATCACTTAGTTATAGTTTTGAACATATCCAGTGGTGATGAGGGCTTTCTCCTGCTCTTTTTACTCCAAGTTTGTTCCTGTCAGATTTGGGATACCATGTTGACTGACAAAGATTAAACCCAGATCAGTCTTATACAAGGCAAGTGCCTTACCCATAGTATTATCTCACCAGACACTAAAGTAACAAATTTCAATTGTTATTAAAAAAAAAACAAATCTACATGTTTTATGATTCTCTCTTGTAATTACTTGACTTTTTGTATAAAATGACCATATCATAACTTTTAAACATTTACTGAAAATAATGTAGATGATACTCACATTATTTTTGTTATTTCAGATAATTTTTTACTATATCAGTTAAGTTTTTTAATTATATAATAGAAAAGGGACATTATTTTAATGTGGAGGCATGACTGAGTCCTTTTCTGAACTTCAGAATTCTGATTATACAATCATGCAGTTCATATATCTACAATCTCCATTGTAGCTCAAGTATTTCTCCATCCTTGCTATTTCTTTGTTATTATTCTCAGAGATTAGAAAATTAGTTCAAACATAGAGCCTTTGTTTGATTAACTTTAAATTTTAAAGTTATAGTCTTAATTTTTTTTGTTTGTTTTTATTTTGAGTCACACCTAGTGGTGTTCAGGAGTTACTCCTGTCTCTTTGCTCAGAAATCACTCCCAGCAGGTGTTGGGGACAATATGGAATGTCAGGGATTGAACCTGGGTCAGCCATGTATAAGGCAAATGGCTTACCTGCTGTACTATTGCTCTGGCAATATTTAGCATTATATTATATCTTTAAATGTACTCTAGAAGAAGAACTCTTACAAAATTAAAAAAAAGAATGCAGCATTTTTCTAGAAAGATATAAGGAAATTTAGCAGGGAAGTGGGTTGAGGCTTTTCTGGAAATTATATAAACTATCTGCTCTCCATATTTGTGAATATAATTTTAAAGAGGCATGCAATTTACTTTAAAAATAAGTACAGTATAGAAAATGGCTCAAAATGACAAAGAATAATTTACTTGATAGCTAACTGCATCCTGCCAGTTTTGATATGTTAAATTATTAGAGACGTCTATTACACTGAACAGTCTGAAGTTAGTGAAAATTAAACTCTAGACACACTAATCAAATTGAGTATCCTTAATGATTAAAGTTTTTTTCATAGAAGTGTCTGTACTGACTTTATATCAACTAACACTAACAGTGACTATAAAGACAAGTAAAAAGATAATCACAATGATGTTACTTTTTAATTACCTAAAGCAGTACATGGGTGTCATATACTTGCTTTGTTATATATTATAATATTGCAGAAAAGGTCACCACTTATATACTACTTAGCATTTCATATTACAAATCTTTTCTTCCATTAAAATAGTTTTCTTTTGGATACCAGAGCTTTAGAACAGCAGACAGGAATTCTTGCACAGGTGAAAAGGGTTCAGTTCCTGTCATCCCATATGTTCCCCCTGAACCCTTCAAAGAGTGATCCTTTAGTGCAGAGCATTAATAAGTCTTGAATTGACACAAATCACAAACAATAAGAGAAGCCAGTGCTGATATGGATGAGGGGAGAAAGCAGCTTTCATTCACAGTGCTGGCATACGAAGGAGTCCAGCTCTTTTGGAAAACAATATGGATATTCCTTAAAAAACTGAACACTGAGATTCCATATAATACAGCTCTCCCACCTCTAGGTATATATCCTAGGACTGTGAAAACACAAAACAATAGTGCCCTCTGCAATCCTGTTTTTATGGCAGCACTATTTACAATAGCCAGAATCTGGAAAAAAAAAACTCAGATGCCTGACAACAGAAGAGTGGCTAAAGAAACTGTGGTACATCTATACAATGAAATATTATGCAACTCACAGGAAAAATAAAGTCATGAAATTCTGCCTCTCAAATTGAGGGGGAAATAAGAGAGAGTACCAGGACCAAGCAGATGTATGATCACTAAGTAACAAGCTAGACACAGAGGGGACCACTTATTCTAGCAGCCCTGGGAGTGAGGGTGGAGGATATGGGATGGAAGTTGGGAATGGGGGTGAAGGGTGGACAAATTTGGTGATGGGAATTCCCCGGATTCAATTTAATATGTACCCAAAATATTACTGTGAAAGATATGTAAACCATTATGGTCATAATAAAAATTTATAGTAAGAAAAAGTAAATTTGAAATTTCCCTATCAATGGGCATAAAGAATATTATGCTGAGTGAAATGAGTCAGAGGGAAAGTAATAGACATAGAATAATCTCATTTATCTAAAGGATGTAAGAAAAAATAAAGACATAGGGCCGGAACAGTGGAACAACTGGTAGGGCATCTGACTTGCTCATGCTAACCTAGGACAGACCCGTTCCCGTTCAATCCCTTGTGGTCTCCAAGTCAGAGCAATTTCTGAGCACGTAGTCAGGAGTAACGTTATAGCATCACCGGGTGTAGCACAAAATAAATAAATAAAATAAATAAATAAATAAAGACAGTATGGCAACAATCTCCAGAGACAATAGAGAAAATCTTTGAAGGATCATCCCTTGATATGAAGCTTGCCACAAAGAGTGATGAGTGCAGTAAGAGCACTAATCCCAATGATAACTATCATGACAATGATAGCAAGAGAGAGGAAGAATGTCTGTCACTGTAATTGGCAGAGGATTAGGGTTGGAGAGTGAAATGGAGGGCATTGGTGGTGGGACAATCACACTGGTGATGCATATTTTATGACTGAAATTCAGCTATGAGCATTTTGTGTAATCATGGTGCTTAAATATGATCTATTAAGAAATCTCAAAAACAAAAATGCTTAAGGCCTTCACTGGTCCTCACATCAGAATAAAACAGCTGAGAAGTCATTGAGAGCAGTGAATCACTACCCGACTAATGATTGGCAATGAAGTCTTCTAATGAGGAAAATAGTAAGTAGAAAAGACTATAATTAGTTTGAGTCATAAAATTAATAAGTTTCAAGTCAGCTAAATCATAAGCCCTATTATATTCTGCCAAATGTATAAACTTTCAGTCTATAGGATGTATAATATTTTACCATACTGTACAATTTTGATAAATCATGAGTCTGAAATGAGGAAAGTGCCTTTATAGGACTTCTACAAAATTTTAAATTGTAGATATTAGCACAAAATTAATTAATTAAATTGTTCATAATTAAATATGCAACCTGCAGGGATTTCTAATCGGTTCCATATATCTACAGAACAAATTGCCCATTGGAAATAATTCTTACCTGAATTGATAGCCAATATTAAATAATTCCTTACACATGCAAGTAAAATCCTTGAGAAGTAATATTTTAACAAAATTTGCACTGTTCATGAGAAAAAAAAATCAATCTAGCTTTCTGAGTAGAACATAAGAATTCTTTCCAAGAAATGCTTCTTGTGACACATTCATATAATTAATGTTTTATAAAGGAAATTTTCACAGCAGACACTTGAGGCTATGAAGTTTTATTATCTCTGGATATAATATAGCATATTCTCTGCTTACTACTTTAGATTCTCAGTCTTCTCATAGTGCAGCATATTACCTTGAAGCAATAAACAGTTCTGCATAGATTGCATAGCTCTAAAGTCCCCAAGATCAACTACTTTTTTCGACTTTAATTTTTAAAGCTTTAGTTGCATTTTTGTTTCTCTCTCCATCTGGAAGGTCACCTGCACCCTGTGCCTGAAGATGCAGCTTCTTATCATCTAGCCCTAGATAATTCCCGCTAAATATAACTCCAACCAAGCTTCTTGTCTCTGATTACTAATTCTACTAGTATTTTCATGAATCTGTTTGTTCAGTTTCTGAGAAAAGAACAAAAGCACATCAACAGTAACATGTGTGTAGCTCCTTTATTCCCCAAAGGGAATGTAAATTATGAAAGCTCAAATCTTCTTCAATCTGAATTCAACTTGTCTTTCTAAACTTGTCTCCAGTGCCACTATCAATAAGCCTTTATTAAGCATTTCTGGCATGCTTTGCTATTAATTAATGCTCTCAGGTATTTCTTTTCATATTTTCCCTTAGGTCAGGTTTTATATACCACCTACAAATGGGTATTTATTAAAACTGCCCTAATTCCAAAATACTGTTTTTACAAATCCTATAGCACTTGGAAAGATAAACAACTTGAAGTTTATTTCTCATGCATTCTTCTTATTTATTATTATTAAGCTTATTTTTACTATTAATATCTTACTTAGAATAACTCTAAATGTTCAAAATAAAATATAGTTTTCTTAATATATGTTTTGTAATTTCAGAAGCCTAATTGTAGGCAATGTATAGAAAGTTAGGACTTGGCTCACAGAAATGCCAGAAAGACGAGTCTAATTTTGTAACTTCTCTTAGAAGGATGAGAAAATTTAGGCTTAACATCTTCTGTTAAAAAGGCAAACGTTTTAGGCAATTTAGAGTTCAGGAATATAGAATTTTCTAAACTTGTTCAAAGACAGGATTGTACCTAGGAGAAGACTGACTCTCTTATGATATAAAAAAATTGATACTTTGACCCACAGAGTTTATATAACGATAAAAGGCATAGGTCTGGACACATGTCTTCAGGCACAGAGAACAGCTGTAAGAAGGACACACAGATGTGAAATTAGCATAAACCAATTATAAGTATAAAACACATATAATTAAACATTGTTCACATTTTTTTCAAATTAACAATTATATATAGCCATTTCCAGATAATTTCCCTAACAACATCTGTCCTTTATTTTTAATTAGGACAGAAAACAAGCAAACAGAAGCTGGAGTTAGTTTGAGGGCTAACATACATGCCTTACATGCAGCTGACCCAGATTTGACCCCTGGCAACATATGGTTTGTCAAGCATTGTTGAAGGCCCCAAATACTAGAAGAGTGATTGGAAGTGGCACCAGAATCCCAGGAACACTGCTTGGGAGTTTTCCCTTGCCTCATGTACCAAAAGAAAAAGGGGCAAAAAACCACAAACAAATCAATTGCTTATCATGCTTTTCTGTTGTTGTTTATATACAGTTTATTTATTTATTTATTTTTTGGTGGTTTTTGGGTCACAGCCGGCAGTGCTCAGGGGTTACTCCTGGCTCCACGGTCAAAAATTGCTCCTGGCAGGCACGGGGGACCATATGGGGCACCGGGATTCGAACGGATGACCTTTTGCATGAAAGGC
>PVKC010020607.1:0-18443 GCA_004027635.1 Crocidura indochinensis
TAACACACAAGAATTACAAATCACAAGGGAGGATATCTCCCTGAAACAGAAAGAAAGTTCTTTCTTTTTGTCACCTCCAGTCTTTAAATAGAATTCTTATTTCACATCATTTACTTTAAGAATATTTATCACAATCTGATAGGTCAAAGAATAAAAAAGGGCATTGTTTGCCTTTAACAGCTCGTCAAAAAATTTACTCATCTTTCTTCTTGTCTTTCTTTTTAACATCACGTAAAGTATTTTTAGATTCTTGTGTTGATAAATCAGTACCATTGGCAGATAGTTTTCTTTCACTTTTTTCTGCAGTTTTCTTTTCTTCTTTCTTTTCACATAGAAAGCGAGGCATGCCAAAGAAAATCCGACTCAAAATATCTTCCAAAGGAGCTAAAGATATAGCAGAAGTGTCTGTAATCATCATGGTTATCTGGAGAAGAATAAAATTCAATTTTAGTTTAAATATAAATTTTGCTTCTCAAAACAGAAAGTATAATATATTATAATATATATACAAAAATATTCAAAACATTCATTTTTATTAAGGCATAATTGACATAAAACATGAATTTCAAGTATCCAACATTATTCAATATTTGTATACATTGTGAAATGATTATCATAAAAAGCCAGGCAACATCTGCCCCCGTATACAGTTGAAAAACGATATGTCTTTCTTATGATGAGAACTTTCCCTGGGTAGAAGCCAAGCCAGCAGTACTATAAGCCATTCAGAAGACACTCCTGGCTTTGATAACATGGGTCAGATTTGTATACAATACCAGGCTTTGAGTCGTGCTATTTAAGTGCTTAACCTCTGTATCATCTCTCTGGCCCATGATATGATAACTTTTAATAATCTATCCCTAAGCAATTTTTTGTTTTGCTTTTGTTTTAATTTGGGTGTCTCACACTTGGCAATGCTTGGGGGTTAGTATATGGAGCTGTGGATTGAACCCTGGTTGCTCACCTGCAAGGCAAGAGCTCCCCTCACTATTTCTCTGGCCCAGAAACTTTCTGGGCAGTTTTTCCATATGCCATTATACTATTATTAACTACAGTCACCAAGTTGTCCATTATATTCCCATATATTTTTTAACTGTCTGCACCTTTTCACACCTTCTCTCATTTTGCCATTCCCAAGCCCATCTCTGACAATCTGGCCTTCCTATCAGTGTTTGGTGATGGCGTTTGTTAAGATCTAGATAAAAATAAGCCATATAAGGCCGGAGATATAGCACAGCGGTAGGGCATTTGCCTTAGATGCAGAAGGATGGTGGTGGTTCGAATCTCAGCATGCCATGTGGTCCTCTGAGCCTGCCAGGAGCGATTTCTGAGTGTAGAGCCAGGAGTAACCCCTGAGCGCTGCTGGGTGTGACCCAAAAACCAAAATAAATAAAATAAAATAAAATAAAAAATAAACCATATAGAAATCATTTGACACTAGTCTTTGACTTATGTCATATATTCTAATGACTCAAGAACCATTCTTGTGCCAAATGGAAAGATTTTTGTACTTTTAAAAGATTAAGTGCTATTTAGTGCATACAAAATAAGTTATTTTCTTTATCCATTTGTTAATCAGTCAAAACTTTTTCCCCAGGTTTCTACCAAATGATGCTACAATGAAGAAAGTGGTACATTATCTTTGTGATATTTTTATTTCTTCAGATAAAAAGCCAGAAACAAAATTGATGGATCTCACAGGATCCACCCAATGGAATTTTCTGAGGAAGCACCACAATTTCCAAAGTGGCAGCATCAGTTTACATTTCATTAACAGTATGGAGGGGTTCCCTTTACTTCACATTCTCAGAAACTCTTGTTATTTTTTATATACTTCACATTAATAATCTTTTATAGTATTTCTTATGACTTTATGTCATTCAAAAAGATATGAAGATACTGCAGTTTTGATTTTGCTTTTCACTAGCAATAATGTCAAATATCTCTCTATACGAATCAATTAGCCATCTTTTTTATCTTTTTTAAAAACAAAATTGATTCAGATCTTCTGACTTTTACTTTTTGTTATTGAATTAATGACCACTAAGACCACTTCCATAATATATATGGTTTGAAAATACTTTCATTTTAAGTATATTGCCTTTTTAATTTGATTAATGACTTCCACTACCATGTGGATGCATTTTAGTTCTTTAAAGTTCCATTGTATGTCTTTGTTGCATCTGTTTTTGCTGTCAGGCTTAAAAATAATTTATAATCCCTTGTACATAGGTTTTATAAAATGCAGTGCTTCACTTCTTATTCTGATTGCTTTCTCTTTTTTTTTTTTTTTTTTTTTTTTTTTTTTTTTTTTTTTTTTTTTTTTTTTTTTTTTTTTTTTTTTTTTTGTGTGTGTGTGTGGTTTTTGGGTCACACCCGGCAGTGCTCAGGGGTTACTTACTCCTGGCTCCATGCTCAGAAATTGCTCCTGGCAGGCACAGGGGACCATATGGGACGACGGGATTCAAACCGATGACCTTCTGCATGAAAGGCAAATGCCTTACCTCCATGCTATCTCTCTGGTCCCTATACATACATACATACATATATATATATATATATATATATTGCTTTCTCATTTTCTTGCTGTGTCTAGAGATTTATCTACTTTTGTCCAGCTTTTCAATTAACTAGTTCATGGTTTCATCATCTTCTCTACTGTCTTGTTTTAGGAGGGTGGGTCATACTTAGTGAAGCTCAGGGATTACTCCTTGCAGTACTTGGGAGAATTGTAAGGTGATGGATTGGTGGGTTTTTTTTTAATCTTTTATTTAAACCATTGTGATTTACAAAATTATTCATAGGTAGCTTTTAAGATATACAATGTTTCAAGGACCAATCCCACTACCAGTATCAATTTCCCTCCTTCAACGTTCCCAAGGTCTATCCCTGTCCCAGCCTGCTATCATAACAGGCACCTTAACCAAACTTAGTTTGGTTGCTAAAGTTTGGGTCTCATCAGGGGTTACTCCTGACTCTATGCTCAGAAATTGCTCCTGGCAGGCTTGGGGGACCATATGGGATGCTGGGATTCAAGCCACCATCCTACATGCTGGGTAAATGCCTACCTCCATCCTATCTCTCTCTCCCAGTTCTGTTTTCTTAATACCACCAAGGCATCTGAGATACCTTGGCCATTGTCCTCCATCATTTCATGTGTCTTTCTCCTCTACTCATTTTCTTTCCTTGTCCTCACTATAATCTGGAACCTAGAGCATTCTCAACAGCTTTCATTTAAACTTTTCTTCATGCCATTATGTTGTTTTATACTTTGTTGGTTTGCATGCTTCCACATAAAAACCATATGTTTCAGTCCTTTGAGTCAACTCTCCAAATCTCCAGAGTCTGTTTCATTTATTTCTAATCTGTTGTTTCCTTTTCTCTGTTGACTTTGGGCATCATTTCTGTTTTTGCTAGTTTTTTTCTCTTTTTTTGTTAATACTATTATGTTTTTGTACTTTTAAGGCCATTCAGTGGTGCTCAATGTTTACTCTGGGCTCTGTGCTCAGGGATCAATCCTGGCAGTCTTCTGGGGATTTCATGCAGTTCCAGGGATCAAATGCAGGTTGCTAAAAGAAAAGCAAGTATCTTATCCACTGTACTCTCTCCTGAATCCTTCATTTGCTCTACATTATCTAGTACCTTGAGGTGTAACATTGTTTATTTGAGATTTATCTTGAGGTAATTTAAGCCTTTATTACTATATACTTCCATCCTTGAACTGTGTTTGCTGTATTCTATATGTTTTTGTTATATTGTTCACTTTTATTTATCTCAAGAGATACTGTTTTTCTCTTTATATATTTTTCATTTCTCTATTGGTTATTCAACACTCTTCTTTTGCATCTCACATATTTGTGAATTTTTTTTTTTTTTT
Organism: Crocidura indochinensis; assembly: GCA_004027635.1. NCBI lineage: Eukaryota > Metazoa > Chordata > Mammalia > Eulipotyphla > Soricidae > Crocidura > Crocidura indochinensis. The sequence goes on from PVKC010020607.1 coordinate 3,878, forward strand.
TGGTTTTTGGGCCACACCTGGTGATGCTCAGGGGTTACTCCTAGATATGCACTCAAAAATCACTCCTGGCTTGGAGGACCATATGGGACGCCGGAGGATTGAACCATGGTCCATCCTAGACTAGCACATGCAAGGCAGATGCCTTACCACTTGTGCCACTGCTCCAGCCCCAATATTTATGAATTTTCAATCTTCTTGCAACTATTTTTTAGTTTGATAGCACCATTGTAGTTGGCAAAGATGTTTGATATGATTACAACCTTCTTAAATGTATTACAATTCTTTATGCATATCTTATGATCTTAACAGAAGATCTTGGAAAGAAGTTCTATTTGGTAAGAATTTGTGTAAGTTCTATTTGGTAAGAAAAGTTGCACTTAGTAAAATTGTGTGTTCTGTTTGTTGCTTTTGAAATATCTACCTGTTAAAACATCCTAATCTTATCTCTTATTAATAGACTGTCTGGAAATCCACTAAAGATAGTGGCATATGGATGTCCCCTACAATTATTATAATTATATTGTCATCCCTTTAGGTGTGTTCATTTTGCCTTATATTTAGGAATTCTTAATCATAAATGATGTATCATTTGGGGGGAGAGTTTCCTTTATGCAATATACTTCTTTGGTTTTTTATGCAATATCCTTCTTTGTTTCTTTTTTTTTGGGGGGGGGGTTTTGGGCCTCACCCAGTGATGCTCAGGGGTTACTCCTGGCTACGTGCTCAGAAGTCGCTCCTGGCAGGCACGGGGGACCATATGGGAACCGGGGGATCGAACCGTGGTCCGTCCTAGGCTAGCGCAGGCAAGGCAGCAGGTACCTAACCTCCTGCGCCACCTCCCAGCTCCCCTTCTTTGTTTCTTTATGCAATAACCTTCTTTGTTCTGTATTAGTCTTTGTTTTCAAGTTAATTTTGTCTAATATAAGTACAGCTGTCGAGATTTTATTTTTGTTTTCCATTGCATAAAATATATTTTCACCTCTTTAATTTTAGTAACTATGTGTTCTATCTTCAATGATTCTCTTATAGGCAGCACATAAGTGAGTTTTGTTGTTTTTGTGATATTTTAATTGGCAGGGGGGAAGCATATCTGGGTCTTACTGACTCAGCTCAGTAAACTACATACAGCATTTGGCAATGAACCAGGGATAACATCACAAAAGACAAGTACCTTAACATTATACTTCTGCCTTTATGGCCCATTTTCTTTTTCTTTTTTTTTTTTTATGCATTCTGCCATTCAGTTCTTTGAGTAGGGAAGTTAGTCGTTAATAGCTAATTATTTGAAAGTATGTATTTATTACCATTTTGTTCTTTCTGGCTATTTTGTTGTTCCTTTCTGTTACTTTTTCTCTTTTTTCTTCTTTAATGATTGAATAGCTCTTTATATGGATAGATTCCTTTTATATTAACATCTGTGTATCTTATAGGTTTTACTCTCTGATTACAAGGATTACAAATAATTTATTTCAAGTTGATAGCACATCCAAAATTATCCTAAAGAACTACATTTTTACTTTTCTTTATATCTTGTCTTTTTCTTATATCTTATTATAGTTATCTGTACTATATTTGTCTTTTAACATTCATATTAACTTTATATGAAATGACTCCACTGCCATCAAGTCATAATTACCTTTGCCAGTGGGATTTACATTTTCTTCTTTGTTTATTACTAAACATTCCAGAATAAACATTTTTTAACATTTCCCATAAAGTTGATTTAGTAATGCTGAACTCATTTCTCTCAATTATAAATACCTTGCTAAGAAAAGCAATTTTTCACTGATTTTTTTTTCTTTTAGCACATTGACTATAGCATGTTATTCCATCTGGTCTGAATAGTTTCTGTTGAAGAATCAGCCAATAATTTCATGGAAGTTTCATTTTACTTAATTATCTGCTTTTCTTTTGTTTTTAAGATTCTCAAGTCTAAAAAAAAATTGTTCTTAAGTCTTTAACATTTGACAGTTTAGCAATAAATATGTCTTTGTTTCGACTCCCTGGGTTGTTGCCCTTATTTCAATATTTTCTCCATCCCCAGATTAGCATATTACTTCTTAGAAAAAATATTCTGCTCTTTCTCTTATATCTTTCTAGAACCCCAGTAATGCAAATAGTTGTTTACTTGGTTTTGTCCCATTAGTCCCTTAAACTGTCTTGACCTTTTTCTATATTTTTTTTTATCCCTAGCATCAAAATGATATTTTGAAGGAAAACATACCTTTAAGTGAAAATGAGACAAAGAATGAATATAAATGTATAAATGTGGGGGCCGGGCGGTGGTGCTGCCTGCCTTGCCTGCGCTAGCCTAGGACGGACCTCGGTTCAATCCCCCGGTTTCCCATATGGTCCCCCAAGCCAGGAGCGACTTCTGAGCGTATAGCCAGGAGTAAAACCTGAGCATCACCGGGTGTGGCCCAAAAACCCAAAAAAAAAAAAGTATAAATGCATTTATTATAATGTATAATGTATTATATAGTGTATATATACATATATTATATGTATACATATATTGTATGCATACACTTGTAATATATACATTAATATATTATATTATATTATATTATATTATATTGTATTGTATTATATTATATTATATTATATTATATTATATTATATTATATTATATTATATTATATTATATTATATTATATTATATTATATTATATTATATTATAATACAATATATACATATACAATTGTAATATACATTGTATATGTATACATATATTATGTAATACACACATATATGTATATATGATATATATAATGTATATATAATGTACTAAATGTATAAACATATTATAATTTTTATAAATCAAATGCATTTATAATACTGGGTATTACTAAAAACTACTGAATTGTATATATATTTTTGGGGGGCCACACTCGGCGGTGCTCAGGTGTTACTCCTGGATGTCTGCTCAGAAATAGCTTCTGGCAGGCACGGGGGACCATATGGGACACTGGGATTCGAACCAACCACCTTTGGTCCTGGATCGGCTGCTTGCAAGGCAAACGCTGCTGTGCTATCTCTCCGGGCCCAGAATTGTATATTTTCAAAATTAATTTTGTTGCAGATATAATCCCAATAAAAATGTGTGCATGTAGGGGCCAGAGAATTAGCATGGAGGTAAGGCGTTTGCCTTCCATTCAGAAGTACAGTGATTTGAATCCTGGCATCCTATATGGTCCCCCGAGCATGCCAGGAGCTATTTCTGAGCGTAGAGCCAGGAGTAACTCCTGGGCGCTGCCTGGTGTGACCCCAAAACAAAACAAACCAAAAAAATGTGTGCATGTAGATCCCAGGCAGTTTTGAGTAAGTTACTTAATCACTTAGTATTCTCACCAAAATCAGTATACAAGGGGGCCCGGGAGATAGCATGGAAGGTAAGGCATTTGCCTTTCATGCAAAAGGTCATCAGTTCAAATCCTGGTGCCCCATATGGTCCCCCCGTGCCTGCCAGGAGCAATTTCTGAGCATGGAGCCAGGAGTAACCCCTGAGCACTGCCGGGTGTGACCCAAAAACCAAAAATAAATAAATAAATAAATAAATAAGTATAAAAGGCAAAGATATATGTTTAAAAACAACTATAAAATAGCAATTCCCTTGCACTGGGGTTTATATAACAACTATTAAAACAATGAAAAATAAAACAACAACAATAATAATAAACAGATAAAAACTATTATCACAACTATTAAAAACAACTTCTTTTCTTTGGATTTATATAATCTGCAAAGAAAAAACGCTGACAATAAAGTCTACGTTTATACAGACTTTTTCTTTTAAGAAAATGTATAAATTCAGGGACCAGAGAGATAGCATGGAGGTAAGGCATTTGCTTTGCCTTTCATGAAGAAAGTCATTGGTTCAAATCCTGGCATCCCATATTGTCCCCCAAGCCTGCCATGAGCAATTTCTGAGCATATAGTCAGGAGTAAGCCCGCGTGCCACTGGGTGGACCCAAAAACCCCCCAAAAAAAAAAAAGAAAGAAAGAAAAGAAAAGAAAGTGTATAAATTCTTAATATTAAGGAAAAGAGAACAGAAAGTCTAAAACTTATAAGCAACATAGTTCAAAAAAGGAGGGAACCACATGAAATGAGCCAAAACATTCATGCACAACCATCCTAAAGGAGTTTACCAACCCTTAGTTGCACAAACATAAAGCTGTTTTTTAAAAGAAAATAGAATATAAGATATCAATAGCTATAAGACCAAAGAGCTAAGCAAATGCTTAAGGTATTAAGAATTAACTGCTTGATGCTAGAAAGACAGATTAGTTCAAAATGAAATTGCCCAGATATATACCTCAAGCTTAAATTAAGGTCTCAAAAGGGTCTAATATGAAAAACAGCGCTTAAAAAAGAAGTCTGAGGGGCTGGAGAGACAGCACAGTGGTAGGGCTTTTGCCTTGCAAGTGCTGACCTAGGACCAACAGTAGTTCGAATCTCAGCATCCCATTTGGTCCCTCATACCTGCCAGGAATGATTTCTGAGCAGAGAGCCAGGAGTAACTCCTGAGTGCCTCAAGGTGTAGCCCTCCACCCCCCCCCCAAAAAAAAAAAAAAAGAAGCCTGAAATCAACCGTAAACAGGGTTAAAAGACTCCTTCCATTTTTTGCCTTTTTGATTTTTGCCCCATTTTATTTGTTTTTCTTTCCTTCAAACAGAACCACATGAACCATCCTCACAAATTGAGGGGGAAGTAATGGAGGGTACCAAGACCAGACAGTCGTATGAATATTAAGTAGATATGAAAAAATGATCAGACTTAAACACCAAATCCAAAGACAATAACAATAGAATCAGCAACCAATCTACAACATGCTAGACACAGAGGGGACCACTTATACTAGCAACCCAGGGGGTAAAAGAGGGGGGATATGGGATGCATGATGAGAACAGAGGTGGAGAGAGGACAACATTGGTAGTGGGAATGCTCCTGATTTAATGTCACTATGTACCTAAAATTTTACTATGAAATATTTGTAATCCACTTTGGTCAAAATAAAAATTTTAAAAAAATGAGAGGAAAAAAAAAGAATTGGCCTTGCATTACCACCACTGGCTGCCAAAAGGACATTAAACAATGAATGCCTTCAAGAACCTTCCTACAGCAAAATGCAAGTCAGTGAGTAATTACAGAAAAGTAAGGACTAAAAACAAGGACCAGAGCTATAGCACAGTGGTAGGACATTCGCCTTGCATGAAGCCAACACAGGACAAACCTGGTTCTAATCCCAGCATCTCAATTGGTCCCCTAACCTGCCAGTAAAGATTTCTGAGTGCAAGGCCAAGAGTAACCAACACCTGAGCGATACCACCATGTGTGATCAAAACAAAAAACAAAACAAAACAAAAAAAAGTAAAAGGACTAAAAACAAAAACAGTTTGCCCATAGACACTTAAAATATATAGTTTTTAAAGTTACTCCCATACAATTTAAAGGTAAACAAAAGGCATGAATACAAATGTGCTCTTTTTAATCTGAAAAGAAAATAAAGTGAGAAGATTCTACATAAAATGGTAACCTCCAATGTAGGTCATTATTGGGTAAAACTTGCCAAAATTCTCCTTCAGAATAATTACAAAAAGCTAATTAGCAAAACTATACTATATATAGCTTTATTTCAAAAAATGTAAGTAAGTTATAAAAGAATTCAAATAAATACAGTGATCTAATGTCAAAAAAATAGCAAACAAAATCCAAACAAGTATAACTCAAGTATATCCTGAAAACATGAAGGATATTCAGTACTTTTCAGAATTAGCTCTAATAGAATCTCCATTTCCAGAAGATTCAACATTAATCTGAGAAGTACTGCTAGCATCAGAAATTACTGGTTTATCAGATTTGAGAGTTTCAAGAACTTATGTGAATTAAGTCGCTTATCAGATCTTTTTTTTTTTTCTTCAACAAGTGGTGTTGGCACAACTGGAGAGCCACTTGCAAAGAGTTGAACTTAGACCCCCAGCTAACATCATGTACGAAGATGAAATCCAAATGGATGAAAGACCTTGATATCAGACCTGAAACCATAAAATACACAGAACAACACGTAGGCAAAACACTCCAGGACATTGAGACTACAAGCATATTCAAGGAGGAAAATTCACTCTCCAAGCAGGTGAAAGCAGATATTAAAGATATTAACAGGTGGGAGTATATTTTTTTTGTTTGTTTGTTTTTGGGCCACACCCGGTGACGCTCAGGGGTTACTTCTGACTATTCGCTCAGAGTCGCTCCTGGCAGGCACGGGGGACCATATGGGGAACCGGGGGATCGAACCGAGGTCCGTCCTAGGTTAGCGTAGACAAGGCAGGCACCTTACCTCCAGTGCCACCGCCCGGCCCCCAGGTGGGTATATATTAAGCTGAGAAGCTTCTGCACCTCAAAGGAAATAGCGCCCAGGATACAAGAGCCTCCCACTGAGTGGGAGAAACTATTCACCCAATACCCATCAGATCTTTTTTTTTTTTTGGTTTTTGGTTTTTGGTTTTTGGGTCACACCTGGCAGCACTCAGGGGTAACCCCTGGCTCTACACTCAGAAATTGCTCCTGGCAGGCTCAGGGAACCATATGGGATGCTGGGATTCAAACCCCATGAAAGGCAAACACCCTACCTCCATGCTATCTCTCTGGCCCCTGCTTATCAGATCTTAATTCAACAAGGTGGTACAAATGAAATGAACCATTATTCTTTCACAAATAAAATTTATTAAACTGGTTTGGGGAGGGGGTAAAAAAATGTATTAAACTGTTTCCTTATTTAGCAAACTATGTGAGGGGAAGGTATTACTAAACAGCACTTGATTTCATGGCCTCCTGTTTATTAAAGAAGAAAGCAAAAATAAGAAACTAACGGTCATCATATTTAGGGCTGGAGTGGGAACATGCTTGCCTTACATGCAGCCGACCCAGGTTCATTCCCAGCACCACCACCCTCCCAAAAGAATAATATAAACTGACATAAATTCAATTCAATGATCCCAGTAATGTGATTTTTTTTAAAGAAATAAACTACAAAGAAAAATACAAACCAAATTCCTTCAAGAACAGATTAAGAAGAAAAAACTTTAAGATAATTAGCAATTTGAATCCAGCAATACACAAGAAAAAGGATACATTTATTATAAATGGGTTTATCATACAAATAAAAGATACAGGAACAGAGAGATTGTACAGTGAATGAGGTACTTACTTGCACACAGTAAATCCATGCTTGACCTTTAGTACCCCTTAGTCTAACAGGCATTACCCCTGAATACAAAACCAAGAATTCCTAAACACCATCAGGTGTGGCCCAAAAAATAAATCCAAAGAACAGCAATAAAAGATACAGTATTTTAAAGGTAAAACATGGTCATCTACTGTATTATCAGAATATAGAGAAAAAAATTCACAAAAATCCTAAGAAAAATTCTCCTCAACCTAATGAAGAATAACTATAAAACATTGCTAAAACAAGACATATAAAGGCAAAAAGTTTTAATGCAATCCCACTTAAGTGAAGAACAAGAAAAGGATATCAACCAGAACCATTATTATTCAAGACTGGCCTGGAAACTGAACAGAGCAATGGCAAACAAAAATAGAGGGCATCTAGATGAGAAAAGGAAAACTAAAAAGATAGCTCTTACAAGCTTGGTATGCAAGAAGTCCCAAGTTCATTCTCTGGCACAGCATGCCCTGTCCTCAGCTCTGTTGACTAGACTCCTGGTGTCCTCTGAGAAACGCAGGGCCAATTTGATAGACCCAAAGTAGTAAAGGGGTGAAACTAATGATCTCAGCATTATTATATTTTTTTAACAATCTTGTATATTAAGTTTTTTATTTTATCAAAAGTAACTAGGCAAAGATAGAGTTATCTTTTTAAATCAATTATCTACCAGTGGACAGAAAAAAAAAAACTCCTGATTAATAAGAATAACAATAACCAGGATTAGCCTCATGATACATAGGCAAATAAAAATCATAAAAATTACCAGATTTAGGGGCGGGAAAGATAGCACAGTGGTAGAACATTTGCCTTGCACGCAACCGACCCAGGATGGGTAGTGGTTCAAATCTCGGCATCTCATATGGTTCTGAACCTGCCAGTGGTGATTTCTGAGTGCAGAGCAAGGAGTAAACCCTAAGTGCTGCGCAGGTTCTGCGCTCATATCGAACCACCATCTGTCCTCAGTCGGCCATGTGCAAGGCAAAAGCCCTACCGCTGTGCTATTGCTCTGGCCCCTAACAGAAGGAAATTTTACTGATGCTTGCCAAGCACCCAGAATTCCAGTCAACAGATTTTATAACACTGATTTATACTCTGAATTCTTACCTTTGTGGCCACAATAAAAATGGTATACAGGAACATAAGATTATGCCTTGCTATTGGCAGATACTTGGCATGCTGGAATGTGAAGACAACTGACCCTAATAGGGTTATCTTGGCAGGGCTGAAAATAAAGCACAAGTTAAATTGATAACTAATAATCTACCTATGTAAGTGCAAAGTATGCTATAAAATATGAACTTAATGAGTTAACAAACTAATATTTTCTGTGAATATACTTACAAAGTTTCAGAAATGCTATTATATAAAATTATCTTTCATCACTGATGAAAGAGGCAGCAGTTTGAAACTTCCACAATCTGATGAAGGAGACCTTAGCACATATCCAGGAGGCCCAGAGTGCCAAAAAAATTAAAACACAAACACAACACCGAGACACAATGTCATCAAAAGGCAAGAACAAGAGAGAACAACTACTTAAAGCTGCACGAGAGAGAAGCAAAATCTCTAATAGAAAGGGAATAAAATTCACATCAGATATCTCAAACTCTCTAAAGGAATTGATTAATATATTCAAAGTACTCTATATAAACCAGTCCTTTGTTTTGTTGTGGGACCGCATAAGCAGTGCTCAGAATTGACTCCTGGTTCTGCATTTAGGGATCACTTGTTGGGCTTAAGAGTCCATTTGGTGTGCCAAAGATCAAATGCCCTACCTGCTATATTATCTCTCCAGTCCCTGAAAAGAACCTCTTTTGAACCTCAGTTCAAATAGAGCAATCAAGTTTCTCTATGAATAAGACTAAGTACTAAGTATTAGGAAAGGCATTAAAAACATTTTCAAGCAACAGATGTTGCATTTAAACCAACTCTACAAGGAATACCGAATGGCATTCTATTTGGGAAAACTGAAAACAAAGGGAAAGCAATCAAAATACTCATAGGAAAATGGCAACAAATTTATTCCCTTATATCAACAATTTCTACATGGGTTAACGAATTTAACTATCCTATTAAAAGACAGGGAGCGGCTTGATGGATCAAGAGACAAAATTTAACTTTCTAACGCTTAAAGGAAACAAATCTGAATTCACACAATAATCATAGGTTTAGGGTGAAAAAATGGAAAATAATCATACAAGCCAATAGTAGACTTTAAAAAAGAAGGAATAACTAACTATACATTTGTCAGACCAAGTTATATTCAAGCTAAGACAGTTCTAAGATATCAGGCTGAAAGGCTAAAGAGATTATTCAGCAGAAAGCCTTGAACCTGTCAGGTATCCTTGAGCCCTACCAGGTATGGACCAAAAAAGAAAAAAAAAGTAAAGATAGAAATCCAACACTTGGAAACTGAACAACATTCTGCTAAATAACTATTGTGTCAAAGATGAAATCAAAGAACAACTAAAAATATTTCTCAAATAGGACAAAAACAAAGGAACAAACATTAAAATTTGTGGGATACAACAAAAGCAATACTGAGAAGGAAGTTCCTATCAATATAGATACCCCATAGAGTCCCCTGAACACTGCCAAGAGTAATTCCTGAGTCAAGAGTCAAGAGTAATCCCTGAGTAGTTCTGGTATAGCCCAAACCACCACCCACTGGGAAAAAAAAAAAACTCAATAACCTACCCCCCAAAAAATCAATAACCTAGCCACACAGCTTAAAATACTAAAAAAGGAACAAAAATTAATTTCAAGTTCAGTAAAAGTTCAAACTAATAGAAATTATGGCAGAAATTATGATACAGAAATTAAGAAAATAATACAAATGATACATAAAAAGAGATGTATTTTAGAAGAATAAGCAAGATTAACATGTGCATAACTAGCATCATATAAAATAAAAAGAATACACAAGTAAATTGATTACAGATGAAAGGAAATTAATTTAAATTGATACCTCAGAAATATAAAAGATCAGAAGAGGTTACTATGAGCAGTTCTATACCTCTAATCTGAAGAACCAATAAGAAATGGATGGATTCTTAGAAGCATATAACTTTCCCAAAACTCACCAACAACAATAATAAAAAAAAAAAAACCTCATCAAAAAATGGAAAGTTGGGGCCAGAGTGGTGGCACAGTAGTAGGACATTTGTCTTGCATGCAGTTGACCTAGGACGCACCACGGTTTAATTCCCCGGCATCCCATGGTCCCCCAAACCAGGAGCCATTTCTGAGCTCACAGCCAGGAGTAACCCCTGGGCATCACTGGATGTGGCCCAAAAACCAAAAACCAAAAAAAACAAGAGAGAAAGATCAATGCACTTCCATAAAGAGAACATATCGTAGATGGCCAATAAATATAAGAAAACCTTCATTGTAAGTTTTCAGAAAAATGGAAATTAAAACATCCTACACCATTGAGAGTGGAAGCTTCAAATACTTGTAAAAATAAAATTTGAAATCTGGGTGATATTGCAATTATTATAAGCATGCAAAGAGTCTGCAACTGATTCCTTTGCATCCAGAAGTCTGTTCCCATGTAGTTCTTGATCTGTAAGTACATACACTCATTACACAAATCTACAGAAATTCAAAGTTTTTGTTTGGTTTTATTTTCTAAAGGGAGGGACCCTCAGAGAAAGGAATCAATATTTTAAAACTACTTTTGAGAGAACAGACTTTTAGAAGCATTGTTCTAGGTTCTCTTATTATCATTGCAGTTCATTTTTTAGTTATATTTATTTCTTATTTATAGCTTCCCAGTTACTCCTTAAAAAATTTTTTGATACATTTTAAGAATACAATGTTGGGTCTTGAATAGCTTATAGAACTCACTAGGACATCTTCAGCCATTCATCAGTCTCTGGTTTCCAAGCTCCTTTCATTAGCAACTCAAAATTTGTGACAATGCTACCACCTGCACCTAAATACAAAAAAAAATAAAAAAAAGAAAGACAAGAAACAATATTTAGTCAAATTTTCTAGAGAAAATATATGAAATGAAATCATAGTTCTATCACCTGTCTTAAAATTTCAAGTGAAAGAGCCTGGAGAGATAGCATGGAGGTAAGATGTTTGCCTTGCATGCAGAAAGATGGTGGTTCAAATCCCAGCATCCCATATGGTCCCGAGCCTGCCAGGAGCGATTTCTGAGCACAGAGACATGAGTAATCCTTGAGTGCTGCTGGGTGTGACCCAAAAAAAAATTATTTTTCAAGAGAAAACCCAAAATATAAGACTTAGAAGACACCAAAAAAAAAAAAAAAAAAAAAAAACCTTCCCTGTCTAATTACAATATTGAGACAAATGCAACACTTCTCTTTCATCATAGAGCAAACAGCTTCTTGACCGTAATTCGGGTGAAAATAGAGGCCTCAAGCACAGCACTGTGCCTACAGGTTTGTGTAAGAGCTGAAAAAATAATCCTTGGCTCTGTCATTCCCTTTCCCAATATTAGTTTTAGATACAATATACTAGAGAAAACAGAGAAATTTTTTCAATTACTACTTATATAATAGCTTAACAATAAAGATAAGTACTGTAGAATAAACACAAACCCATATCAATCATTATTTTATTGTTATTCACTATAAATATACATAGACACACAGACACACACACAAAGAGCTATTTACTGTTGCTGTTTTGGTTTTTGCTTTCTATGCCATACTCAGCAGTGCTCAGGAGTTACTCCTGGCTCTTTACTCAGGACCAATGAAATGCCAGAAATCAAATACAGGTTAGCACATGCAAGGTAAGCACCTGTATTAAATGCCTTCTAGCCTGGAGCTATGCTTCTTTAATGTGTGCACGACATAATTTTTTTTTCTTGTGAACTTGTTTTTATTGATGGCAGCCTATTTTATGTTGACTCCCAGGTTCTGGGACTGCCAATCGAACTAATCAACAAAACTAAAAATTACTCAAACTAAGAACTTAGCAGTATTAATTTTGATTTAGTTTTAAATTAACTTTACTAGCCAAATTAAGAAAGTTTCCTCTGAAAAAAACTCTCTAAAGTCTGTCTTCTACATTAATGTAATTAGTTAGAAGCTGTACTATTACTAGCTGCACTAGTAGAATATTTACAAACCCATATGATTAATATTACCTCGAGCCCATCCAATAGCTATCATGATTATCCAGCCATTTTTATAATAGTTATTCGCATGTGTGACTCCAGCGATTATTTTCCAGGTTCTAGTCACTTCCTTCATGCCAGCAGCCAAGAGTTGAACAGGTAGGAAAGAATAGCCTTGGGACACTAGGTCACATGGACAAAAAAATACAATATACCTGCAATTTAAAAATTAAATATTTTTAATATTAGAAATGAAATCAGAGAAATATATTAAAATTTGGTACAGCAATAATGACTACTAGGTGAAACAACAACAAAGAAATTATCCATATAAGTGAAGAAGCTGACTATAAGAACACAAATTAGGTAGCTGAGTATTTTTTAATTATGTGAAACACAAAATAATCTCCCATGAAGTAATTAACAGAGGAATTTCACCTAGATTAGAACATCTAAATATGCTACTTATGCAAAAAGTTTCTACAAATTTTCAACAAAAAAGTGAGCAAATGAACAATTGCTTCTAGAGTAGAGATTTCTCTGGTAAGACAAAGTATTTTTATTTTGGGAGAAGAATTTTAAATGCCCTAGTGGTATCTAAACAAAGTCTATACATAAACTTCCTGACAACTTCCTGCTCCTTTGGGCAGTTATTAAGTTATAACCTATATGAAGAAGGGTCATAATTATCCAGAACAGGGGTATATGAAAAACATTTTCATATAGCTAAAAAGAATATGAAGCTTGTTCTTCAATTTAGCTGATTCAAATATACTTTTTTTTTTTTTGGTTATTTTTGGGCCACACCCGTTTGATGCTCAGGGGTTACTCCTGGCTAAGCGCTCAGAAATTGCCCCTGGCTTGGAGGGACCATATGGGACGCCGGGAGATGGAACTGCGGTCCTTCCTTGGCTAGCGCTTGCAAGGCAGACACCTTACCTCTAGCGCCACCTCTCCGGTCCCTCAAATAAACTCTTATTAGTTTATTTATCGCTCTTCTGCTGGCAAATTTTTTTGCTTGTTTGCTTCGTTTTGTTTTGTTTTTTTGGGTCACACCCAGTAGCGCTCAGGGGTTACACCTAGCTCTACACTCAGAAATCGCCCCTAGCAGGCACAAGGCGGGGAGGACTATATGGGGGATGTCGGGATTTGAACCACTGTCCTTCTGCATGCAAGGCAAACGCCTTACCTCCATGCAATATCTCCAGCCCCCAGGAATACATTTTTTAAAATTTTGTTTAAGAATTCTGTTTAAGGCTGGTCCGAAGGCAGTGGTTTATCAGAACCTATTAACGTTAGTATCACAAAAGTTGGTATATAACCCCACACACACACACTGCTCAATTAGACTAGCTTTAAAAAAAAAAAAAGAATTCTGTTTAAGAATTCTAGTTGTCAATTGTTTGGTCAGAAACCTCCTTTACCTTTAATTTCTATTAACTATTTCCTATTTTTCAAGGTCATTGATATTATGACATAAAATTTTTATTTAACATATAGCTTGGACTAAATCCTGATAGCTCTGTACAATCATAATGACCAATTCTTATGTCAACATAGGTTTTATGTGCTGGAGAGGCAGTACAGAGTCTAGGGAGTTTGCCTTGGACATAGGTGAACTAAATTCGATCCCTGGCACCCCAGAGGATCCCCAGAGCTGATCCAGGAGCAATCCCAGAGTTAGGAATAAGGCCCGAGGACTGTTGGATATGCCTCTACAAAACTATTTTTAGTACATAAAGGTTATCATCACAATGAGTTACAGTATGTTAAGATACCAAGAATCATTCAACTTTTACACTCTCACCTAAAATTCAACATGATAAAAAAGGAGTCCTGCAGTAGATTATCTATGGAAGCAAAATAAAAATATACAAATTAAAGAATCAGCTGAGGGACTGGTATAGTTCAACAAGTAATGCACTTGACCCCACTTCAATATAAGGTATCCCAAGGGTCCCTTGCCAGGAATGACTCTTGAAGGCAGAGCTAGGAGTGAGCCCTGAGCACTGCTGGGTGGGTGTGGCTCAAAACCAAAACCAAAACAAGAAACAAAAAGCAGCAGCTGATAAAGGGTTTTGAAAGAAAGGAATAAACTATGATAGTAGGGGCCCCAGGAGATAGCATGGAGGTAAGGCGTTTTGCCTTTCATGCAAAAGGTCATCCGTCCGAATCCCGGTGCCCCATATGGTCCCCCGTGCCTGCCAGGAGCAATTTCTGAGCATGGAGCCAGGAGTAACC
>PVKC010020608.1:0-18547 GCA_004027635.1 Crocidura indochinensis
GTGAGAGAGAGAGAGAGAGAGAGAGAGAGAGAGAGAGAGATGCTGCAATCAAATCCATTGATACATTAAAGTATCAATCTCATGCTGGCATTAAAAATCCATTTACAAGGGAATGGAAAGATAGCGTAGCAAGTAAGGCATTAATTTGCCTTGCAAGCAGTCAACCCTCGTTTGATCCCTTGCATGTGTTTCATTAGGATTTGATCTTTAGCACCACATATGATTCACCTGTAGTGATCTGAGTGCAGAACCAAGAGAAAAAAACTGAGCACTGGTGAGTTATGGCTCAAAGAAGCAAACAGAAAACAATGCTCATGATAAAAAAAAAAAATTGTCTTAGGAATCCACAACTGGTGAGAGTGTGGGAAAGTTAATGGCAAAAATTAACGGTGTTTTGCCTACTGGATTATAAAATTATTTAGGTGTCACCATCTCAAGCATCTTATCCCTTACTGATTCTATTTCCTCACTCCTGCAGAGGCAATACTGGATTTGCCCTCTAATCCCAAGTCAGCCCAAACAGTCAGGGAACAAAGTAATGCAGTCTGAAGAGCAAAGCATGCTGCCTACTATTTCTAGCCTCTTTCTAGGAATAGTTCTTGTTTGTTTGTTTGGGGGGACACACCCGGTGACACTCAGGGGTTACTCCTGGCTATGCGCTCAGAAATCACTCCTGGCTAGTGGGACATATAGTATGCTGGGGATCGAACCCAGGTCTTTCCTGGGTCAGCCGCGTGCAAGGCAACTGCCCTACTGCTGTGCTATCACTCCAATCCCATCTGGGAATATTTTAATGAAGGAAATAAAAAAATACTGATCATTACACCTACTGACTCAAACTATAAACTTCGTGAGTAAAAAAGGAATAGGCCCCTACATCACCAGATTATGCCTTCCATAAATACTAATTTGTAAAGTTTTTTTTTTTTTGGTTTTTGGGCCACACCGGTGATGCTCAGGGGTTACTCCTGGCTATTCGCTCAGAAGTCGCTCCTGGCAGGCACGGGGGACCATATGGGGAACCGGGGGATCGAACCGCGGTCCTTCCTAGGTTAGTGCAGGCACCTTACCTCCAGTGCCACCGCCCAGCCCCCTGTAAAGTATTTTTCACAAGCTCAGAGGAGGATATCATTATTCACAAGTCCATGGATGTAAGTTAGTTTTTCAGTCTTTTCCTTGTATATTCACAGAGGGAATATTTTCTTTCCCCTCTGGCTCTTCAGACATAAGGGTGTCTGAGGTATGGCACAGTCCTAACACTCTAGGCTTGACCTTTTTTTTTTCTCTTACCTCCTTTACTTAATTTTTCTCCAAGCAGAGACTATGAAGAAGAATCCTAGATTGCTGGCTAGCTGTCAATTAACCCGATCCTCTTCTAAAAAAAAAAAAAAGGAGCACATGGATGACATTTATCTATCAGTCACCTATTATGTCATCCATCCAGCCTCCATTCATCTATTCAATTGCCATTCTGTTCATCTATCCATATTCATTATGGCATTCCTTATAATATCCCTAACAAATAAATTAAAGTGTGACATGAGTAACTCTGTAATTTCATGATAACTAAGAAAAATTTATAAATAAATAAAACATGGCATTTGGTCCAGGAAAATCATGTTTAAATGAAAGTGTGAATCCCACTGTGATTTGACTATTTCAAATTAGATATTGTGCTTTATCTGGTCTAGGTATGATGTTTGTGACCAATGACAGCAGTGTACATCCAGGACTGAGAATTCCTATAATCAATTCTATTCTATAGTTCAACCCACCCGCTCCGAAATCTTCAGTGACAGCCTTTTGCCTACTGAATCTTAAAATCAGCATTACATCAGACTATTACATTCTGCTCAACAATTTTCAAAGTTCTTTAAAGTGTCTTTGGCTTTCAAATCGCCAGAGGAGGTTAAAATTTGCTGTGAGGGCAACTTTGTGCCACCCCGTTTGAACAGGACAAAAGACTCGATAGAGATGAGCTGTTTTCTATATGCTGCTGGGCCAGAGGCTCTGCAACTGCCTGTCCCCAGCTGGAATATTTTCTACAGTTTCAACAGTATGAGAGACTTACATAATGATAATTACTAGCTGCCAATGGAGAGTGGCTGTGGTGTCCTTGCTATTATGATGCTCTAACAAGAGGGAAATCCGAGACAATTGAAAACCAAATGTGCAGTATGAGTAACTTCTCATTCTGTGTAGGCTCCAAATGAAATCATCTGACTTGCTAATATGCCATTTGACCCACAGAGTAATGGTGTTGGTTGCTGAGGATGAAAAGGCCATGTTCTGGCTCTTCCAACGGGTTTCTCCTGCAACTCCTTGGTCTGTACTCCTCATCTAGGGTCTCCTCTCTCAATCTTCTCAGATACAAACTAACATAAATTTAACAACTTAAAGCAACACAACTATATTCTCTATTCTTGAACATTTTGGTGGTCAGTAGTTTAAAATATATCCATGAGACTTTCTTCTTTCTGGAGACTCTAGGATAGAATCTGACTTCTGGGCTTTCCATTTTCTGGGGACTTCCCTCATACCTTGGCTTGGGGGTCTCTTCCTCCATTCCAAGCTGGCAATATAACATCTTATCTCTTCTCTAATTTCCATGCCTAGAAGCTCCTCTCTTAGATTCACTTTTGTAATTACACTGATCCCATCCAGATAATTAATGCCAGATCCTTCATCAAACCTTGTCTGCAAAGGCCCTTCTATAATGTAAGGTACATAGTCACAAGTTAAGAGAAGTATGGCATGAACATCTTTTGGGGGTACCTTATTCAGCCTGCCAAATTAAGAGACCAGGAAATACTTTTGCAATTTCTAGACCAAATTTGGGTATATTCCAGATCATGGCCCTGCCAATATTTATAATTGTGACAACCCTTTGGGGATTTCACTGTAAGCACCAGATCCTCATGAAGTGGTTTATTTATGCACAACTGTACAAACTTATTTCATCTACTGTGTACATTGATCAAAAGGCTTAAAGATAAATAACACCCTCTTGACCATCAATATAAACTAGAGAAAACAAAAAGTCCATAATGCTACTCTTGCTTTATGTTGTTGTGACATTTTAAGCCAATGTTCTGGCTAGACAGCAGCAAATGGCAGCAAACTGACACCAAGGCTAAGTAAGTTGCAAGAAATCCACTTTGCAGTTTTTAGGAAACAGGTGGTTTAACTCTGGAAACTGGCCAAGAACATGAATAGGAATCCTCTGCTTCTGACCTGCCCCTGATCCTTCCTGGAATGAAGTTCAGCAAAGATGGAAAACATACATGTATCTGTCATCTTTTAGGTGTCCACTATACTTGACTACTTGCTTTTGCTTTTCATGGATCCATCATAATGTAAACCACTAGCAAGCTTCTGAGTTTTGCTTTCCTTTTGGATCAGTTTTTGGAAGTCAGCCTAAAAATCACCATCACCAAATTATCCGAAGGGTCCCAACTTCTGCAGAATAAGTTTTAGACTGTGAAGAGCCTATAACTTGACAAATTGAGCTGTTTCCAGGTTAGCGCTATGATTGCATTCCTCTTGCCCATATCGCTAAAAGTCCTGTATTTATTGACACGATTAATTTCTAAATATATAATGGAGATAATTTCACACTGACTTCAACTATAGTTCAGTTAAGCATTACTCTGGCACTGATTCAAATGAATGCCTTTTGAACAAGAAAGGAAATTTTTATCATATTTTCCTTCAATTAAAAAAATTCCAAGGACACTATCACATTAATGATCTGTTATGGATTATAAACTATGTAGCAATCTAACAACTTCTTGAAATTTTTGACAATTTCAATTAATCAGTTCATGTCAAATCAATTTTTCATATGATTGCCCCTGCAGGGTGTGTATGTATGCGTGCGTGTGTGTGTGTGTGTGTGAGAGAGAGAGAGAGACAGAGACAGAGACAGAGAGACAGAGAGATAAAGAAAGAGAGAGAGACATCAAAATGCCAAATGAATTATTTTCATTGCTTTAACAATGTGTTGGAGATCTTTTTGTTTTGTTTGTTTTTAGGTCACACCTGGCAGCGCTCAAGTGTTACTCCTGGCCCTATGCTCAGAAATCGCTCCTGACGGGCTCAGGGACCACATGGGATGGCGGGATTCTAACCACCATCCTTCTGCATGCAAGGCAAAAGCCCTACCTACATGATATCTCTCCAGCCCTGTGTTGGAGATCTTTTAGGTACTTCATGTTCAAGACTAGCTGGGTAGGGCTGGGGCAATATCACAGCATTTAGGATGTTTGCCTTGTACACAGCTGGTCCAGGTGTAATCCCTGAAATCACATATGGTCCCTTAAGTCTGCCAGAACTAATTTCTGAGCACAGAACGAGGAGTAACCCCTGAGCACTGCCCGATGTGGCCCACCTTCATAAAAAAGATTAGCTGGGTGTCAGGTAACTGATTTCTCCCCAAATATTTAACTGTATAGGTCTTCGAGCTGGAATGTTTTCCTACATGTAGAATCTATCATCAATAATAAGAAAGACCTTAAATGTTTCTTGAGAATGAAAGTTTAGTTTCTGTGAGGACAGCGGGGGGTAGGGAGGAATGGATCCACATTCTCAATGAATAAGAGATCAAACTGAGATTCTGAGGATGCTAAAAAAAAAAGAAACTTCAAGTTTCTTAGTTCTAAGTTTCTTCTCTGGTAACCAGAGCTGGTAAAATAGTCCCTTAAGCCAAAATTCTTGCCTTAAAGTTTTTACTTATTTCCCCCCACTTTTTTTTTTTCATTTTTCCCCCACCAAAATCTTGCTAGAGATTCCACAGGTAAGAAAGTAGACTAAGAAGTAAAACTAAAATGATGTTCAACCATTGATTGACCTTTGGATTTGAACAAAAGGGAGGACTATTTCTAAGTTTTCCACCATGGCAAAAGCCAGTTGTCATCCTACAACAGTTTATAATCCTAGGTTAGATATGAGTCATATGTTCAGTATTTTCCATTATTTTCTATATTGAGTGTAAATCAAACTAAAGTAGGTGTCATTTAATGAGATCATTCACCTATGATTGACTAGAAGGAGCTAATGCAAGAAAAGATTATTTCTGGTCAATAGTATAGCTTAAGGAAAATTCTAGAAAATTCTGATTTCCATATACCGCATTTTCAGGTATATAAGATGACTAGGCGTATACGACGACCCCCTAATTTTGCAGTTAAAACATAGGTTTAGGCCTATATTCGCTGTATCAGACAGAACGTTCCTGTGCTGCAACTGTATGTACTACAGTGAGCCAATCACAACAAGCAAAGGTTCAAAGATTATACTGTAAAAGACTTCCTCTCTGACTCTGGCTAATCTGAGCAGGCTTTTTACAGTGTAAATTCAGGTCCAGAACATTGTCTAATTTGCATGCTTGGATTGGCTGAGTTAGAGAGGTGGTCCGAGTAGCCTTGCAGTGATTGGTGCAGGATTGAGTTGGAAAATTCGTTTTGTGGCAATATTCAGACAATTTTCGTTTAGCGGCACATTGAAAGATTTTTTAGAATATACTCGGCATATAAGACGACCCCCAATTTTCGGTTGACTTTTTTGTTTTTGTTTCAAAAGTTGTCTTATACACCGGAAAATACGGTATATGTTATATATTCTTAAATGTCTGCAAATGGATAGGCGAAAATTCTTTCATGAAAGTTTCAATCTTATCATCCTCTATACAATTAATTTGTTAAGATAATTGAATAAAACATCATCTATGCAGTTCGTTCATCACTTTCCATATAATGTCAGTCAGTGCCTCCTAAATTACTCTGTGTAGACTCATATTTATCTACAAGGCTTAAAGTTTCCAGTCTTCCTGGAGATACTTTAGAAACACTGTGAATATAGCAAAAAGAGAATCATGAAAGCATCTTTCTGAAGTCTCTGAAGATTCCTACACAGTGGTTGGGTAACCGAGGGCTCGAGGAATTTATGTGTGTTTTCTGCAACATACATGGAAGTTCGGCCATGGTCTCTGTTAGAGAGCTGATACTCATTTTTATCATCATCCTCCCTCAACTTAACTAGCTAACTAGTGTTCTCCTTTTCTTACTTCTTCAGATTCTGGCTCTGTGAATTCCAAGAAGAATCCTGGGTAGCAACAAAGTCTAGATTCTTTTCTGCTCAGGGAATAGGTCTGGCTTGCATCCAGAGAGCCATATGTAAGAGTCATGAGGGAGTCTGATGAACAGGAAAAGCTAGGTCAGCAGTCAGAGCACTTGAGACTATGAAGTGTGGGGAGATGCCCAAGACAGAAGATGCTCAGTCTAACCAGACCCAGAGTTCCTGCCCCAAAAGCATTCGGATGACACAGTCACAATACAGAGACATTGATTCACAGCCAGGCATCCAATCTCTTTAGCCAAGAGAGACTTCCTCAGATTGTTATTTAGGGTAAACATCTAAATTCATCTGTACTGGAGTTGGAAAGAAACTGTCCAGTATATGCTGTCCCAGGTCCAACAATTTCGAATTGGTAGCTTGCATGAAACATCTTTTTTTGGGGGGGTGGGGTAGGGGGGTTGGGTCAGACCCAGCAGTGCTCAGGGTTACTCCTGGCTCTGTGCTTAGAAATCGCTCCTTGAGCCTGGGAGATAGCACGGAGGTAAGGCGTTTGCCTTTCATGCAAAAGGTCATCGGTTCGAATCCCGGTGCCCCATATGGTCCCCCATGCCTGCCAGGAGCAATTTCTGAGCATGGAGCCAGGAGTAACCCCTGAGCACTGCCAAAAACCAAAAACCAAAAACCAAAAAAAAAAAAAAATCACTCCTGGCTGGCACGGCGAACCATATGGGATGCCGGGATGCAAACCACCATTCATCCTGGGTTGGCTGCTTGCCAGGCAAATGCCCTATCGCTGTGCTATTTCTCCGGCCCCTGTATGAAACATCTTTATATCTAACTTAAGGTCCATCATATCATCTAACCTTTTGCCCTGTAGACTCGCTAGTGGCCCTCCTGCATGCTCACAAAGCAACCTGAGTACTTTTCTGCCTTTGCACTCACTTCCTTACCTTATCCTGGGCCATTTGCCTGCCAAACAATGGAGAATAGAGACCTGGGTGTTCAACCAAAGCAGGTACCTCAACCCACACCTCCTATAGAGTCTAACACTTGGTTAGAGCTTAATAAACATCTGTTGTGCAGGAAACTCCTTACAGCTGGGGAAAAGGAAGAATAAGGACAACAGAAAAAAAGTTTTTGCAAATAAAGAATACACACCAAGAATCTTCCTTGAAGTAGCCCCTTTAGCTTTTCTCCCTCTGAGACAAATATTTCCCATCTTTGAATGTTTTTTATGAAGTCACCAACTTCTGTAGACTCTGTCTTCAATCATCAGAGCTCTGCAACAACTGGACTTTGTACCAAGCACCTGATATGTATTTTAGGTACTTCAGAAACAAGAGGAGGAAATGGGAGTTGTGTGTGCAATACTAGTATGCAGCAAGCACAACCTAGTGTGCAGAAAATATGAGTAGGGTACAAGGCTATGCACCAGGGCATTATATTTGTAGTAAAGTGATATACATTAGAACACACTCATACAATGAATATTATCATAATGGAATAATACTGTGTTAATGTTTAAGACTCATTTAGAATAATGGATAAAACTGTAAAAAACATACCCAATATATTACGTAAAACACAGATTACAGAATTGAATACAACACAATTTTATCAACTCGGGAGACAATATGCCTACCTCTATGTTACACAGACTATTGTCAAAAATAATGATTTTTAAAAATTATTAATACTTTTATTGATTAATAAATACTATTATTACTATTATCAGGTATGTATTTATTTCTTATCACAGGTATTTATATATAAATGATAATATTTATTATTTATATAAGTTATGGTTTTTTCCAAATTATAAACGAAAAGAACATATTCATCAACAATGGAAAGGTGCTATTCTGGTTCCTGACCTCATACACAGTTCTTTTCCAGTGTGAGCTTAGGAAGTTCCACTCAGGTTGACACAGGTGTCACTGCCTCACAAGCTTTATATCCACAACCCAGAAAAGTCTTTCCCAGAGTGAAGTGACAAGACCCTGTCATATTTAAGTGAGAATTCTTTTCTTTGATGGCCAGACCAAATGTTTGGCAGAAGAGATCTAGAGAGATTGCTCTGTAAATGTTGGGAGGTTGGAAGCAGGCAATGGAGGGGAGCCAGCCCACTGAGACTAATTAAGGGAACTGGAGTGTACTTTTGCCACAAGCTCTGGGAGCCCTGGTCACTTCATTTCTCTAAGTGTCTGCCTTCACATGGGTCTTGTCTACCTTACAGAATTGGTGTTGGCTTAAATAATGTATGCACTATAGCTTTGTAAACTACCAAGACCTACACAAAATGGTCAGCCATCCCCCCCCTCCACTTCCTTTCAGTGTATCAGGTGAAACTACCTTTATTCCCCTTGGCACTCAAGAAAAGTCTCCAGGAATTTTATCAGTCACCTTGCACTCATTTTAGGTTTTTCTCTCTCTCTCTCTCTCTGTGCCCTATGTAAGAGAAACTCCATTCTGTGCTCATTCCACTGCTTCCTTCCTTTTCACTAACCCGGCAGATCAGCTTTCAGGTCTTTCCTAAGGGATAGTGAGGTCTCAAAACTGAATTCTTGGCTTGGGAATTTGAGCAGTTTCTATCCACATTCTTCCTTTTCTTACTGAGCATCCCTGCCCCATATTCCCTAATTAAATCCTTCATACATTCTCACTTCATTTATTTCCTGGCTGGTTGTGAAAATTTGGAAGAAGACACTGATGCCTCTGGAAATTAGCAATATCTTTTCAGTGTTTGTCAAAGTGGATGCTACTGAAGCCTTTCACGAGGGAGGGGTCCTAGAATGATTGAGAATGGAAGAGTAAGTAGCCATGGGTTCAATTTTTTGAGGAGTGTTGTTCATTTATATAAAGAAGGTAGATTCCCAAGAGGGTACTCAATGATATTTTTTCTGGAAAGGGCGAAATAGACCAAATAAGTTTAAAACTTTCTGTGTTGGAGAAAAGAGTCTGAATCTGTCCATAATATCTCAGGATACAAATTGAAATAATTTTAGATCTTAGATTATTCTTCCCAATAATCTAAGATCATTCTTGCATTCTTCCCCACTGGCTTGTTCCATGTTGAATGCCCTCAACTACAGAGAGTCAGCTGTGTGTTATTTCTCAAGCCAAGTGCAGTGAACAGACATACTCAACAGAAAACTTACCCAATAAAAATAAAAATGATTATTGTAAAAACTGGGCCTGGAGGGATAGCACAGTGGTGTTTGCCTTGCAAGCAGCCAATCCAGAACCAAAGGTGGTTGTTTCAAATCCCGGTGTCCCATATGGTCCCCCGTGCCTGCCAGGAGCGATTTCTGAGCAGATAGCCAGGAGTAAACCCCTGAGCACTGCCGGGTGTGGCCCAAAAACAAAAAACAAAAAACAAAACAAAATAACAAACAAAACAAAAAAATAAATAAAAATGATTACTTTATATTGATTGGACTAGAGACCAACTTCTCTCTTATTTCTCAGGGGCAGCTTATCTATAGTGGGCCTGGGTTAATCGAAAAGAAAAAGAAGTAAAGAAAAACTCTGAGAAGGGGAAATACCTTTGGCAGATCTATCAGGTAAGAGAGACGATAACGGGCATCTACACCTTTTTCAGAGGGACAGACAGAATTCTGCATAAGTGGTCCCTTGTGTATTTTACTATTACAAACAACACCCAATGTGTCCACATGAAAACATTAGGTTTGGGACTAGATAGAGTACGGTGGGTAAGGTGCTTGCCTTGCACATGTCAACCCAGGTTGGATTCCCAGAATCACACAAAATCTCCCAGCACCACCAGCAGTGGCCCAAAGTCGTAGTTGTGGCCCAGACAGAGCCAGGAGTAATCCTGAGGTGTGGAAAAGAGGGAGGGGGAGAGAAATGAAGAAAGGAAATAAGTGAGGTAAGGAGGGAGGACAGGAGAGAGGGAAAGAGAGCAGGTTTGAACTGGGACATCCCCATGAAGTTGAATAGACAAGGGAAGTGCTGTCACATGTGTCTCCACTAGACTCCAAGTAACACTGCTCTTCCTTGCCTGAGGGTTACTTACCTGGTACGGGTACAGGGTGACGCCATTGGTTCTCGAAAGGGACCAGGTACCGTCCAAGTACTGGTGAGCTTGGATAGCCACTGAGTTGAGGATATTTCCATTGCTGGGACTGGTAGCCATCTGCAGGCTGACCTTCGCCTGGTGAGTTGGGGACCCACTCTTCTTCTCTGCCCCATTGCTGACCCCAAGGCTGCTGGGTTTGCCGCTGTGCTTGTTGGTGATGAAACTTGTGTACGTGGAGGTTGCATAGGAGGCAGGCACAAAGGCCCAGTCCCTGGGCTGCTGGAGCCCTGCTGCATGCCGGGAGCCCACCAGGGCAGGAATGTTGGAAAGAGGTGGGGGAGAGCCTGGCGAAGCATCGTACTGCTCACTGCCTGCTGCTTGTTCCAAGGTTAGTACCATCTGAATAGCCTCCTGCTTCAGTTGGTTCAGGTGTGTAGCACAAATGTCACAGCGGTTGTCCCTGTCATTCCATGCTTTCCGGATGGTGTTGGGCACCTGAAGCTTATCATGAATGACAGCTGAGAAAGCAGGATCCTGCAGAACACATAGCAAAAACAAATAAATAAATAGAAATAAAGAAAATGGAAAGAGCCTATAACACAAGGCAGGTCAATGCAATTCAGACATCTGGGTTTGAGTCAAGGCCTAGATGAGTTAAGCTAGGCAGAGTCTGATTGATTGACAGCCAACCAAAATGAGCAGCCAGACTCAGACAAAGGACTCAAGTTGACAAACACACTTAACACATGTTAAGATTTGGAGCGTGGAGATGTCAAGGAATTAAGAGAAGGGAAAGATTTCCAAGTATTTTCCTCGGCAACCCTGAAACTGATATTTTAGATTATTCTCCTAAAATAATTCTAGCTACACTTGGATTCTGTCGAAGTGTTCATTCAATATACACCAATGTTTGTCCAAATAGGATAAGAGGAAGGACAATCATTCTGAACCAATTTTGAGCCTCCTGTTAACACATAGAAAAATTCTTTGTGACCAAGTATAGTGTCTAAGAAAACTAAGAATTCCTAAGAAAACTTCCTTATCAGCACTGGGTGCTAGGCATCATTGGAAGAAAACTAAACTAAAGACTGAATTATAAAACCATTACTCAGTGGCCCCTCAAACCTCCACAGTCATTCTACTCACCATTTACTCCATGTATATGCCTGTGTCACTGTGATAATTTCACTAAGAAAAGAAAAATATCTCCTTGACAAAGAGTTCAAGGGACATTGTCCTACAAACTACCTGTTAAAAAAAATAGTAGAGGTTGAGGATAGTGTGGTGGTAGAGGCCCTGCCTGCAGGCATGATGTCTTGAGTAACTAATTTTGGGATTACCAAGTATGCAATCATGTGTGAGCCACAACTACAACATAGGAAGGGAAAGGGACATATTTGAAAGTAACCAAAAATAAAACTACACTGAAAGACTAGCTCAAAAACTAGCCTTCAATACCTAATAGCAATCAGAAAAGTATCTATCTCTTGCTAATGATGCTTTCATTTTTATTGAAAAAAAAAAAAACAGAATTACATAGAGAACTAGCCAGCAAGAGTGCTATTTAGTATCAAAATATTTGAGTTCTAGTTCCAGTTCTGTTACTAATCTACTAATTAGCTGTATACTTGAACAATTTACTTGGTCTCACTGCATCTCTCCTGGTGCACTCCAGACTAAGTCTAATTTTTAAAAAGTCCATCCAGCACCCTGATTCTGTCTGTCAAGAAATCCAGCCAACTCATGTCATTCCTTCGTAGTACAAACCACAATGTCACAAAAGAAAAGGGGAGAGAGAGGGAGAGAGGGAGAGAGAGAGAGAAAGAGAGAGAGAGCGAGCGAGAGAGAGAGATAGAGAGAGAGAGAGAGGTAAAATCCTACCCTAGAGACAGGCAGGCAGGGGAGGGTAAATGGGAAGGAAGAGGGCATCATGGAGGGTAAGAGGGAAACTGCCAACATTGGTGATGGGAAATACACACTGGTGAAGGTCATTGTATATTGTATGACTGCAACTCACTTGTGAACAACTTTATCTGTGGAAAAAAAAAAAACCTGTACTATAAACAACCTTGTAACCATGGTGTTTACATAAAATCACACAAAATAAAAAAGAAACCCACCCAAAGAGTAGAAAATCTGCATATCTAAGAGGCACTTTGTCATTGTGGAGGGGACAGAGGTATCTAATTAAACTTTTGAAATTCATCTCTTATTGCAAATAATTAATGAGCCTAATATCAAGGCTTATTTTCCTCTAAGACATTAGAAGAAAACCTGACCTTCTGGAATTTTCTGTTAAGCTTTTAAGGGTTGAAAGCCCCATTAGGGGTGGAGTGAGGGAAGAAGTGTGGGGGCAGCTGGGGTTGGCAGGAAGATCTGGGGTGGGAGGGTCCTTCTTAATTATGATCCATCTTGATTATGGGATCCAGCATTTTGTTTTCCCTGTTTAACTACCCTGAACAGCTCCTCAGCATGCACTGATTAATTGATTCATAAATCAAGAGGCCTCTTTACACAGCTGCAGTAAGGAGTGGCTGGAACGCAGAAACTCAAGACTGGCTTATAAAGTGATGGGAAACAATAGGAGGTCAAGGTTGATCAAGTCTGGTTGATGAAGTGGTGCTAACTATGGGTGATGTGTCTGGTGGCACCCTTCTCAATGAGAGTGGCTTTATCCAGAGTCTAATCATACTTCAGATTCCTGAGACCCATAAAGCTTCTTACAGATCATTCTAGAACAGTTCATCATCTTAGTTTTCGGGCAAAGAAGATGATCTCCAAATGGTGACTTGCTCTATTCTCAGATTTTCTGACCAATAATTTTCACTTCATACATTCAAGTAGGGGTTGGAGAGACATACAAGAGATTAAGGAACTCATCTGGCACACTGCTGACCCCAGTGTGATCCCCTGAGTATCAAGCCTGAAGTAAGCCCTGAGCACCACCATGCAGGCATCTCTCACCAACAATAAAGTTTTAGCAGCTCATATTTTGGAGATCTTAATATGGACTCATTATTTACATAAACATACAAAGCATTCACTTCATTCACCTATGAAATGTTCACTTCCTCAATATATATTCATTTGGACTTCATGCATAAAAATTCATTTCTTGCATACTTCATGTAAGAATTTGCCCTTATCAAAATGCCATTTGAAAATGCAGCTTTTAGTGATCAATTTATGTATTAGTCTACATGTATTGATTTCTACATTCAAATAAGCAATTGAAGACAGAGAAAGAAATGAGACCAACATGCAAAACAATCTGCAACCCCTGGTTCATAATTTCAAGGCACCAGACTGTCTGCTTTTAAAAAGCTTCACATTAATTTTCTTGTTGATCCTACTTCAGTTAACATGGTTATCTAAAGAAGTGTCACCTGTAGTAGGGTGCTACAAGAGCAGCTCATTCCCCATGTCACATTTCATTTAATTCCCTATAGCTGGAGAGATACTATAGCAGGTAGGAGACTTAGCCTTGCATGCAGTGCACCGTGATTCAAATTCCCAGCACCACATATGGTCCCCTATCAGGAGTGAACCCTAAGCAGAGTCAGGAGCAAACCATAACACATTCAAGTGTAGTCCCCTCAAAAAATAATTTCTTGGGTTAGAGAGATAGTACAGTAGCCAAATCAAGTTTGATCCTGGCACTACGAATGATCTCCCAAGACCTGATTCAGCACTGTTGGGTTTGACACCAAATCCAAAAACCTGAAGCAACAACAATATTTATAGATAGGGGCTGGGGACTGACTGACATATGTAGCTAGAGAAGTTGAGGCATCATATGTACATGGGTCAGAGAAAACTATCTCCAGTTCTCAGCGCTCTTCTTCCCTTCTGTGGTTTTGAAATTTCTCTACTCAGCTTACTTGCTTCTCAGCTTCAACAATTTAACAATGTCTATTGACCTCTGGCATGTATGGCCGGCAGCCTGAATGTTTAAGGATGCAAGAGAGCCATTCCTATCCTCTTTAAGCTCACATATAATCCAAGACCCCTTCTCATTTTGAGGACTAACAAATGTACTGGCCCTTTGTTGCCAACTCTAGTCCGGGACCAATCAACAGTCACTCTGACACACATGGAGCCCAGCACTTCCCTCCTGGTCCCCGAGGCATCTACAAAAGCATTAATAGGGAGTGATTTCGGCAATTCCACTCCCAGAACAATCAACAGGGCCACAGACAGTCAGGAAGAACCAGAGCCATAGATGTCTCCTCCAGAGGAAAACTGAGATTGATTCTTTAATGAGTGCACAATTGCTGACTGATGTCAAAAACATGTCCCCTAAATTAAGCAACCCTTGATCTGAAACCCTCTGTGGGTTCTTATCATCAAAAGGCCCCAGTAAGTCAAGAGATGCAGCTCATGGAAATGAAAATCCCTTTCAAGTGCTTGTCCACACATTATAAATATTTTAGTGCAACACAAGACTTCAAAGAGCCATGGTCAACGCACAGTTTTCTCTAAGTGCTGTTTCAAGGGAGAGAAAAATTAAGCAGAAAGTAAAGAAAAAGGAGGTTACAGAACCATGGATGGCTGACATTGCTAAGTTCTTGACACATGGACACAAAAAGTACTGACATTCCTCCCAGATATGCATTCAGAGACACCTACATGTGCAGGTGGCACCCAGAGATGTTTGAAGCAGGGGTGAAATGATGGAAGTAAACCCATATTGCGTGTTACCTAGGGCATACACTTCAAAGACATTTGTCTTGGTTGGTCTTGCTATATCCTCCCACTTCCAAAAATAATCAAGTAGAGGGGCCCGGGAGATAGCATGGAGGTAAGGCGTTTGCCTTTCATGCAAAAGGTCATCGGTTCGAATCCCGGTGCCCCATATGGTCCCCCGTGCCTGCCAGGAGCAATTTCTGAGCATGGAGCCAGGAGTAACCCCTGAGCGTTGCCGGGTGTGACCGCAAAACCAAAACAAAACAAAACAAAACAAAACAAAACAAAAAAAAAAACAAAAATAATCAAGTAGAACAGGCAGGAAGCCTTAAAAATCCCAATTTTTATATCTGCAAATATGAAAATAGGCTGCTAGTATGCATGCAAGATTTCCATTCTACACTTCTAGGTTTGAGGGCTCGGTGCTCAACCCAAATGCCCAATAATAAATGACAAAATAAAGAAATTTTGGTATAAGGGGCTAGAGCAGTGGCGCAAGTGGTAAGATACCTGCCTTACCGGCTAGTCTAGGATGAACCGCGGTTTGATCCCCCAGCATCCCATGTGGTCCCCCAAGGCAGGAACGATTTTTGAGCACATAGCCAGGAGTAACCCCTGAGCGTCACTGAATGTGCCTCCCCAAAAAAAAGAAATCGTGGTGTGTGTGTGTGTATACACACACACACACACACACACACACACACACACATATACATACAATGGAATACTACTCAGCTACATGAAAATAAAATCATGTAATTGGTCGCTATCTGAATGAAAGTAGATGTCATCATGACAGTGAAGTCAGACACAGTAAGAGAAAAAGATGGTCCCTCCCTTATGTAGGTATAAACATTTTATGACAGGAACAACAATTGGTTCTTGATCTCAACTGAGATTTCCTGGGTTATGGGAAAAAGGGAGATGAGAAGCATCCTTGGACATCTGTAGAGGGATGAGGGCACTCTAGTGGTGACTGTGACATTGGAACAATGTATGAATGGATGAATGAAGCTATTCTTGACAGTATTGTAAAAAATCACAGGAGACCAATAAAAATGCAGTGTAGGAGCATCACTTCTTGAAACAGTGGAGTGGGGTCTCTGGTACATTAGCACAAATTTGCAGCAGCTTTTTACACTTATCATCACTGTAACCATGCTACCTCAATAATAAATAAACATTAAAAAATAAAAAAACCTAAGTGTTTTTACTGCTATTCTCAAAGGCAAATGTCAATACTATTGATTGTCTTTATTAAATGAAAACAGCAAAATTATAAGTTTGCATGCAATATAATAGTAGGTAGGTCTCCAGTGTATCTGAATCAATCAGGTAGATTTGAATCAAGAACACAAATATTCCTATTTGTAAACATTCGAGTATATGAACTCAGCTCTCTCTCAAGAAAGTATTTTATATCACCCTTGTGATTTCAGAAGACAGAGCAAGGTGATGTGACTGAGTTAAATTGACTTAATTAGGCATCAGCAGAAAGGAGAATTTAATTAACTGAAATTCAGGGCATGCCCAAGATGACACTTCATGGACATCACTTCTTCCTCAGGAAGGTATTTTTCCTTGATGTACATCAGCCCCCTATCCTTGATATATCATTTCCAGATGTACTTGAAGGGATGTGGAAGACACAGAAGCACAACGAATCCTGTTACTCACAGTCTTTTTCACAGGAGACTCTACTTTCAGTTAGCTGTCATGTTGAATCTACCAGGAAGAACTGAAGAGAAAAAACATCATTCTCTTCCATTGCCCACTGTGGGTATCCCCTCCCCCAACGTCTTGTATATCTCACCTGAACCACCCACACTTGGAATGGAGGGGAAGAGGAGTCTGCTTGGGGGGAGAGAAAGGGGATAAGAAGAAGAATTAGAGAGAGAAGGGAGAATGAGCAGAAAGAATCAGCAAGGAGAATCAGAAAAGGGGAGTCAGTTAGCAACCAAGTCTTAAGATCAGCTGAACCAGAGGAGGAACAGAGAAGTAGCTGCTTGGAAAAGGCTTAGCATAGAAGCCATGTGAGAAAATGTTCATGGTGGTTAGGACCATGAAATAAAGCAGGCTGATTCCTGGAACTTCATCTGACTGCTTTGTAAGTTTTTCTGCATCACCCAGCAACCTTCAGACTCGCAAGGCCATAGGGATTGCAAGAGCTGGGCCCAGCCAGCTGAGAAAGGCCTCACCATCCCGACACCAACTCCAGGACTCTTTAATGTATATTAAAACAACAGCCCACAGAGCTCCTAGACCCACACAAGGCTGCAAAGTACCCTGAAGGGAACACATAAGATGGTCTGACAATGGCATTCCTGCTCAAATCTGGTCCCGTCTTTCTCACCAAGGCAAGATGGGACCTGAAGATAGCCCTGAGTGCAAAGAGGACACAGTGTGGCTCATTCTCCAGAGTGAGGTAGCTGCCAATGGGATAAGAGGGATTTAAGAGAGGTTATAGACTGTGTTATAATTACAATTTGCTGCGACAACAAAATAACAACTATAGCACTGGCATTAACTCAGTCAGGCCAGGCCCTGAAACCATAGATGGAGACCAGGAACCACAGTAAAACTTCAACAGAAACTTCCTCTAGGTATACTGGGCCACGTCTGAACCCAAGGCTTGTCATCATGATTAGAATTTAATACTAAGCACATAGAACTTCACTCACAGGCTCAGATCTATGTGTGTAAATGAATGGCTGTAATGGCCAGCTGGATAATGAGCTCAGAGAGATGGGAGGAAAATAAGTCAAAGGAAGAAATGTTAAATGTCAGACCAAAGTTGTTCTACATAAGAAGTCAAATTAACCTAGTAAATGTAAAGCCTAGTAAATTAACCTAGTAAATGTAATGCCAACCTAGCCTAAGATTTTCTGCTGTGAACTACAGAACAAAAATGTGGGTATTCTGGGCCTGGGTCTCATCTTTAGCAGATTGACTATAGTAGGACTAGGCTTCTTTCTACAAATGAAAAGTGCTGCAGATTATAAGATGTATCTGCTTCAGAAACTGGAAAAATTGTACATTGGGTAGTTGTACTTTTGACTTGAACAGAGCTGACTCTGGTTCCATTCCCTGAGCCCACAAGGAGTGATCCCTGAGCATAAGCCATGAGAGATTCCTGAGTACCAGTGAGTATTATGGGTTACACCATGCTTTACCCAAAACAAAGACTTTCCCCCCAATCCCACTCCTTCCACTTCAGAACCTTCACTTCCACTTCACTCAACTGTCCATGATGGTAACTGACATAGGACCTAATTTCATTTATGCACTGTTGGGCCTAATTGTAAGAAGTTTTGGAGTTACTGTATTATCCAGCATATAAGATGACTTTTTAACCCATGTATAACTTCAACTTCTTAAAAGTCGGGCGTTGTCTCATACGCCAGTATATGGCATGATGAAGCTTACTCCAGCTTCAGGGACAGGTGATCTGCCTTCCTCTTACCTCTGCATGCCATCCAGCTGCCAGGCGTCATCACTCAGTTCTCTGCTTGTCCTGATTAATCTTTTAGGACACACAGAGGAACTGAGTTACTGAGCTCTGCATCTCATCCACCCACTGGTGTCATCACTGGTATGCAGCTTTCCAGTTCTCAGTCCTCTGCTTGTCCTGATTCATCTTTCAGGGCACACAGAGGAACTATGTTACCAAGCTCTGCATCCCATCCAGCTGCTGGGTGTCATCACTGGTATGCGCCTTTCTGGTGCTCAGTCCTCTTCAGCGTTTTT
>PVKC010020609.1:0-12237 GCA_004027635.1 Crocidura indochinensis
CCAGGAAGAAACAGGGGTTAGGGCACTTGCCTTTCATGCAGCCAATTCCATTTCAATTCCAAGCACTATATATGGTCTCCTAAGCATGAAGCCAGGAATAAACCTGAGCACTGCCAGGTGTGGCCTAATTCCCAGTCCCCACATATTATCGAGTAGGTAAATTCTCAAATACAGAACCTGCTAATACTGATTATCATTCATGATGTCCTATTATTGAACAGTTGGACTATTTCTCTTTTTCTACTAAATGCTGGGGTTAATATATGCACATAATTTTCTATTTCAGGAGTCCTTCTGTGGGAATTACTGAGATGACTATGTTTGAAATGGCTCATGCCTATTCTTCAGAATTCTGGTAACTCACAGTGTGGGCCCAGGTTAACTGCATCAACATCTCCTGGAGACCAATTAAAAAGGCTGACAAAATCACCCCAGACTAAGTGATTCAGAATCTGTTTTTTAATACACTCCTTAAGTGACCGCCAGATATGTCAAAGTCTATGAAGTTCTGATAGAAATCACTGTTCTTGGGTTTAGTATACCATCAGCAGCATTAAGCCAGCTTGCTAATACACTGATGTGAGGGCAGGGAAATGCACCTGAGAATTAATGCTTTGGGGGGTTGGGGAATTATACCTGGTAGTGCTCCAGTTCCAGAATTGATTTTTTTTTTAAACTGTTAATGCATCTTTTCTTGGTAAAGAGAAGGGAAGGGGAAATGATTAATGGTTCATCAAAAGAAATTTTCACTAGAGGCCAGAGAGAAGTAGAACACATGCCTTCCATATGGCCAAACCGCATTCAATCCCTGACACCCACATATGGTCCTCTGAGCCCTGCCAGGAGTTATTCCTGACAGAGAACCAGGAATAAGCCCTTAGAAGAGTTGAATCTGAGCCCCCAAAACAACGTAAAGAAATCCTCCTCACTGTATAGGACCATAGCGGAGGCAGGGTAGCTATCCAGTGTGATGAGGCCAAGCCACAGTGTATCTGTTGGTATCTGGGATTTGTTGGGTGGAGGGAAGGCATAAGGAAAAAGTAACTGAGATGGAAATAGAGGACAAATATTCTTTTCTTCTAATAATGTAGGTACATGCCATAAAAGACTATTTATAGAAGTATCTATAAAAAGCTATTATAGTTTTTCATAACTATCTCATGATTTATATAGACAATAGACTTCTTGGTAAAAAGTGTCAAGAACATTTTTGGGGGATGAGCTTATCCCCAGTGATATTCATGGCTTACTCCTTGCTCTTCATTCAGGGATCACCCCTCGTGAGGCTCTGAGGAACCTTATGTAGGGATCGAACTCTGAGGATCAAACCCGAGGTCAGCAGCATGCAAGGCAAACACTCTACCCACTGTATTATCACCCTAGCCTCAAAGAAACACTCTTTGGCAGGTTGAGTTTCCATCTCAACAAAGCTCCAAAGCTACTTACAGGCAAATAGCTTGGATGAGATTACGCAGGATTACAAAAGAAAATTCTATAAGACGATGGTAGTTTTGAGGCTACAGTTTCCTTATCCTGAACCTTCCAGGTACATAGTCAATTGTGATGCATAATTATTTTCCAGGGTAAGGAAAAGCACTGAAGGTAAATGACAATGACCATGTTTATATTGCTCATGAGCTTGGTGAAGCTTGTAGGCAATCGACTCTCCTGGAGAGATACCTCCCTTGGTTTGTCTGCCTCCCTCCATCACAAAGACTCTTTACATCAATAAGATTCTCTTGGTCACAGCTCTTTACTTCCAGATCTGGTTAAAAGTTTTTCGAATCTAGATGCCTGGCTTTCTTTCTTTCTTTTTCTTTTCTTTTCTTTTTTTTTTTTTATGAAACAAAATAAAATAAAAACATTCCATGGCGTTTGAAACAGCAGGAAAAAGACAATGGCAATGTTTATGAAAGCCAGGGGCAAATGCAGCCAAACTAACAAAAGCTAGTAGCTAAGGAAAATGATTCAGTTCAAAGAAATCCTTGTCAATGTGGATACCCTTTTAGTCAAAAGAGAGCTGGCCAGAAAGAGAGAGTGCTCCCTCAATGTGTTATGGCAGAAGGCCTGATGGGACAAAAAGATTACAGAAAACACAAAGGATCTGGTGACTGTTTCTCTTCCTTCAAGAAATCTCTTATCTCCAGATCTCAGAGAATACTTTAGAATGAGATCCGAACCTGGCTCTGACCATTAACACAAGCAGTATAAAGCAAATATTCTGTTCGTTTTGATTAGACACACAGATGGAAGGGATTCTGTTCAAAAAAGGCTAGAAATAAAGCAGGGTGGGGTGGGGGTAGAGGATGACGATCTGGCAAAGTAGTTAAGATTATATTTTTTTCAATTAGCTCTTGAGCCCAAGCAGCTGCACTATCAGGTGTGTGTTTCCCGAGGGTTTTTAGGCTTAACAAAGACTTGCCATGAGTTTGTAGTGACTAGAAGCAGTGACTGGAATATCCAAAGGTATGTTAGTCATATCTGTTTCTTCTTGAGTGGGCATATGTTTTTGACTTTGTTACGGGAAAGGGAATAATTGATGAGTAATTAGTCAAAGGCTTGATCTCGCTTTAATCAGAAGATTATTTTCCCTGGGAAAAAAGCAATTATGGCTTTGTATTTTGGTGGGCTTTTCTCCCTAGTCTCAATTATCCCTGGTTATCCACGCCTGCAGCTCGCCTAATGTGCCCCATTAAAAGCAGGAGCGCCAGCTACTAGAAATGCAGGCATAGAGCCTCGGGGGTAATAAGCCGCCTCCCTGGGCTTATTTTGCAAATTGAGCCCTCTTTAGTAATGGCAACTGTGCCGCCTTCTTTAGGGCTCTAAATGAGTCTTTTCCAGTCTGGTTTAAGGTGGGAACTGCTGTCCTGGCTGCCTCCCACCAGAGCAAGGGATTTGTCAGCTCTGTCTCCATCTTCATTTCCCTGAGCTTTGCCATCTTCCATTTGATCTCTGCTTCTTTCCTAAGCCCTTCACCCACGATCAATTCACTCTTTTGCTCTGTGACCCTGTTTGAATCTAGGATTTCACAAAGATGTGCTCCCAGTACTGCTCAGTTCTACTTACTCTTTCTTAACCCTCAACCCCAAATTCACAACACAAATGTGCATGCTAAAAGCCGATCACCATCTGTTGGTGAAAAGGCCCTGCACTGTTTTTCCTTACAATTTTTCAATAGCTAAAATTTCACAGTTACGTGGGAGGGGAAGGAGGGGAGAGAGGGGGAAAAAATTCACACTCTACATACTCTTAAGATTACTCTGCATTTTGCTTTGTGCAAAATGTTTGTACCACACTATCAGATGTAAGTAGTTTTACTAAATGGAACCACTATGTAAAATTATTATAGGCATTAGGATTAATTATTATTATTCTCTTCAATTATTATACAAATAAAAAAAAGGATTTAAGAAAATTGCTAGGCTGATTAGATGGATATTGAAAAGAAGGGTTTCTGTCTTACAATTTAGAAAAAAAATCTTTTTTCTTTGACAAAATCTGCAAACTCAAAACCAATCCATCAACCAACTTGCTATTTGGAGATTCCCAACTTGTAATTTGCGAAGCAAATAATTTTCAGAAGTTAACAACTCTGCCATATAAAATTATAAATCTTGGATTTTTTTTTTCAAAGACTAGTTAGACTTCTCATGGACTTAATGAGTCTTCATTTCTATTTCCTATGGTCTTTCATCTTCATCTTACTTCAAAATGGATTAGAGGGGCCAGAAAGATATTACAGGAGGTTAGGTATTTGCCTCGAATTCAGACATCCTCAATTTAATCCCTGGGTCTGAATATAGTCTCTTGAGCACTGGCATAGGTCACTCCTGAGTAAAGAGCCAGGAATGCCCCCCCCCCCAGTAACAATGCAGAGTGTTACCCTCCCCAAAACAGAATTGGAGGATGAAAGGATATAGGGAAAGATGGAAAGAAAGAGCCAATATGATGCATTTTGCTTTCTTTATTTAGGGGGGTAGGGGTGGCATTTCTGGCAGTGCTCAGGGGTTATTCCTGGCTCTGTACTCAGGAATTACTCCTGGTACTCTGGGGCTCTGTATGAGGTGATGGGCACTGAACTTGGATCAGCCACATGCCAGACAAGCACCTTCACTGTACTAGTGTTCCGGTCCTTGCATTTTGTAATAAATATAGGATTGGAAATGTGGCTCAGTGAGAAAGATCTTGCCTTGCACATGTGAGGTCCTCAATTGAGGAGGTCTGAGGAGGAGGAAATGGAGGTGGAGGAGGAGGGGTGGAGGAGAGAGACAGAGACAGAGACAGTGAGAAAACACTAATAAGAGTATTTTTTGTTTGTTTGTTTTTCATTGATGCTCAGGGGTTACTCCTGGCTCTGCACTCAGAAATCGATCCTGGTAGGCTCAGGGGACCAAATGAGATGCTGGGATTCTAACCACCATTTGTCCTGGGTTGGTTACGTAAAAGGCAAATGTCCTATCGCTGTGCTATTGCTCCAGCTCCAAGAGTAAGTACTATTTTCAAAGGCTACGAGACACACCAACTGAGACATCTTTTGCCCTACTTCTTAGCCCATGCCACCATCTCTTAGTCTAATGAAAATTCACAGAACTCCAAACAACAAAGGGCATATATGACATCCTTAATGGTCATGTCTCAACTAGGCAAGGTCAGATCTCACCGGGACTCAATTTCCAGCATATGAGAAAGTCCCTGGACAAATGGAAAAATTTTTTGTTTCATCCCATGTGGAACCTTCCCACGTGCTCTTCTTACTTCTCAGCTCTAGCAGACATGGGGTCATGGAGGTATGAGGTGCTGGAATAAGGTTAATTTGAATCCATTCATTTTAGAAATTTTCAAATCTATTTGATAATAGTCATAACCAGATTCAAGATTCCTGTCATATTAGAACATTTGCAAAGTAGCATTTCTTTTGATACAAGCGTTAAAATTCAAAACCAAGGCAATATTTTTAAAACCAAGAGAATTTTGTTGCCAAAGACGATCTGTGACTACTACAGGGCCTATTCTCCCATGGACTAATTGTCACTATGCAGCTCAGCTGAAAAGAGGTGGCTTTTTGTCTCTACTTAATATGTGCAATCTTCCATAGGAAAAAAAGACTGAATGTAAATGACTGAATAAATAATTATCACTATTAAAAAGTATAAGCCCTGGGGCCAGAGCGATAGAACAGTGGATTAGGCACTTGATTTGGATATAGCCAACCTGAATTCAATCCCCCATAACCCAGAGTGTCCCTTGAGATCTGTCAAGAGTGATCCCCCAAGCACAAAGCCAAAAAGTTATCCCTGAACACAGAGCCAGGAATAAACCCTGAGTACTGGTGGTTGTGACCTTCTCCAAATAAATAAAAATTGTACAAGTTTTTAAAACTACACACCAAGGGCCAGAGAGATACCTCAGTGGTTAGGGTGTTTGCCTTGCATCCAATATGATCCCCTGAGGCTGCCAGGAGTAATTTCTGAGTGCAGAGCCAGGAGTAACCCCTGAGGGCTGTTGCAGGGTGTGACCCAAAAAGCAAACAAATAAATAAAAACTATACGCAAGTTTGATCTTGATTAAAGGGGGTGCAAATATAAAAAAAAAAAAAAAGGAATATGTGTGTCACTCTCACTGGTGCTTGCTGCCCAGTATAATAGAATTAGGCTAGTCTCTGCATTAGCTGTTGTTTACTATGCAGAGATTCTCAGGGAGAGACATCAGAAAGACACCCTCCTTGCTTCCTCCACAAACACCCCCATACATGAGAAGGATATATCCAAAAAGGGCAGCAAGAAAAATATATAAAAGTTTCCCTCCTTTGACCTTCACAAAACAAAAAATAACTAATCTTCTAAAAAGTAGTAGTCATACATTAAATTAATATCTAGAGACTATCTACTCCATGTCTAGTTACATGATTCCTTATCAAATGATAATTCTTCTTACACATCAGCCTCTTATCTTCCACTTCTTTTATTTATTTGTTTGTTTTTGGGCCACACCCAGTGACACTCAGGGGTTACTACTGGCTATGTGCTCAGAAATCACTCCTGACTTGGGGGACCATATGGGAAGCTGGGGATAGAACCGTCCTGGGTCAGCAGCGTGCAAAGCAAGTGCCCTACCGATGCGCTACCCCTCCGGCCCCCCTTTATCCTTCATCCTCCTATTCCACTTTTCCAATCTAGACCATTGCTAAAAATCTTATGCTCATGCCACAGTTCTTTACAGGACTCAAAACTCAAAATATATAGTACATAGGAAAAAGGAAGGAAGGAAGAATTAAGCTGATGGGGTGTGTGGCAGAGAGATTCAGGGTTAAAGCATCCTGGTTTGAGACTTCATGCAGAAGAAGCTTCATAAGTATTTCTTCCCCTGAGCCTCTCTTTTTTTGGGGGGAGGCACACCTGACAGTGCTCAAGGCTTATGCCTGGCTCTGCACTCAGTGATGACTCCTGGTGAACTTTGGGGATCATATCTGGTCCCAGGATTGAATCTGGGACTTTGCAGCATGCAAAGTGCTCTAGTCACTGTATAGCTCTACCCCATAGTTTCCCTCTAAAAACATAAAAGTCAACTTATTTCACTAACCTCCAAGGATGGCCTTCCTTTGTGAAAATAACTAATGCCTCCTCAGCAAGAAAATTCTCTGCTTTCTGGTAGCAATCTTGTTCATTTCCTCCCTTTCTTTCTTTCTTTTTTTTTTTTTTTTGGGGGGTCACACCCGGCAGTGCTCAGAGGTTACTCCTGGCTCCATGCTCAGATATTGCTCCTGGCAGGCACGGGGGACCATATGGGGCACCAGGATTCGAACCGATGACCTTTTGCATGAAAGGCAAACGCCTTACCTCCATGCTATCTCCCGGGCCCCCATTTCCTCCCTTTCTATATCAGAATTCTGTATCTTCACTCAGGCTCTCTCCCGTTTCCAAAATAGTGTCCTGATTCTTCTCTAAGATGAACTCTGTGTCTGCACTGATAATTTCAACTCTAGCTGCATATTATAATCATGAAGGATAGAAGTGGGGACTTAAAAAATTCCATAAGGCTGGATCTTACCACAGACTTAAATATGAATTTAAGTCCCACCACAGACTTAATGAATATGAGTCTCTGGCTGTGGGAATTTGGGGAGATGGATCTTCCCAAGCAGTGCTCAGATCTCCATAAATGATTCTCAGCTCTCTCAGTTGAGCATACGGACCTGAGGGTGTGGTGCTGCTCAGGCTTTGAGATACTGTAGACACCCTCATTTTGCTGGGAGTCTCTAGAAATATACCTGAATACTTGGAGTCCTTTAGGGCTATATAGCTAGAGATGCTTGGGGGACCATGTGGTACTGAGGATTAAACCAGATAAAGCACTTGCTAGGCATGTGCCCTAATCAATGTACCATCTCCCAGCAACTAATATATATTTTAATTTATAAAATATATATTAGGTACACTACCAGAAAACTTATTTATATATTTCCTACCAGGGAACTAAGATATACATTTATACATAAATATATACTGCATTTTATATTTAATTATGTACCTTTATTATATAATTGATATTTTTAAATATATTATCTCTGTCTATTCTATAACTCATAAAATAAATATGTATTTTAAAATATAAATATTATTTTTATAAATATATATATATATATATATATATATATTTAAGCTCCCTGGTTGGGTGTCAAGGCAATCCTGTGGAGGGAAGGAACAATTTTTTTAAACAAATACTGCTACACCTGAATAAATATGAACACTTCTTTATATAATACACAAAAATTAACTAAAAAAAATAGAGCAAAGGCTTAAATATAAGAATTAAAACTGGGCCAGAGCAGTGGCAGAAGCCATAAGGCATCTGCCTTGTGCACGCTAGCCTAGGATGTTCCGCAGTTCGATACCCTGGCATCCCATGTGGTCCCCCAAGCCAGAAGCGATTTCTGAGCGCAGAGTCAGGAGTAACCCTTGAGCGTCACTGGGTATGACCAAAAAAACCAACCAAACAAAAAAGAATTAAAACTATACATTTTGGGGAAATGTATAGATAGCATAGGAATAAGCCTTCATAACTTTTATCAGTTAGATAAGCCTCCTTAAACATAACAACCAAAAAACATGAGCAATGAAGGGAAC
Organism: Crocidura indochinensis; assembly: GCA_004027635.1. Lineage (NCBI taxonomy): Eukaryota > Metazoa > Chordata > Mammalia > Eulipotyphla > Soricidae > Crocidura > Crocidura indochinensis. The sequence continues at coordinate 8,124 of PVKC010020609.1, forward strand.
TTAACCTCATCAGCATTTTAATTTTTTGTGATTCAAATATTACCAAGAAAGTGAAAAGACAATTCATAAAATGAAACAAATATTTGTAAATAAAATATCTGATAAAGAACTGATGTCCAGCATAGAAAGAAGATGCTTACTATAAAAGAACTTAACTTTTTTGATAAGCAAAGAATCTGGATAGATATTTTTCTAAAGAAGAAATAAAGAAGGTTAATAAGCCTATGAAAGGATGTTTACCATCATTAACCATCAGGAGAATGTAAACTAAAGTCACAATGAGATAACCAAACTCACTACATTGGCTCTAATAAAAAGAATAGGGGCTGGGAAGGAGAGAGGAGGGGCAGTGATGGTGAGAATATTGTACTGGTGAAGGGGGGTATTCTTTTTATGACTGAAATCCAACTACAATCATGCTTTTAATCATGGTGCTTAAAAAAAGATTTTATTAAAAAAAAAAAAAAGAATAGGGGCCAAAGAAATAACACAGTGGTAGGGCCTTTGCCTTACACACAGCAAATCCAGGACCGACGGTGGTTCAAATCCCGGCATTTCATATGGTCCTCCATGCCTGCCAGAAATAATTTCTGAGCACAGAGCCAGGAATAACTCTTGAGCACTGCTGGGTGTGACTCAAAAACCAAAAATAATAAAATAAAACAAAAAAACAGAGAAGAACAAGTAGTGATGAGAATATGAAAAAATTAAAACTGTCCTAGCTTGCTGCTGGAATATAAAATTATACAGTTGCTTTATTATTTTACTTTTTTAGTTTTGGGGTCATATCCAGTGGTGCTCCTGGCTCTGCTTTGGCAGGCTCACAGTATGGGTTGAGGGGAACCAAGGGTACCAGGGCTTGAACCTGGTCAGCTGCATGCAAGGCAAGTGCCCTATCTATTGTTCTATTGTCCCAACCTCTACACAGCTGTGTTAGAAATAGTTTGAAAATACGGGGCCGGGCGGTGGCGCTGGAGGTAAGGTGCCTGCACTAACCTAGGACAAACCGCGGTTCGATCCCCCGGTTCCCCATATGGTCCCCCGTGCCTGCCAGGAGCAACTTCTGAGCGAATAGCCAGGAGTAACTCCTGAGCGTCACCAGGTGTGACCCCCCCACCAAAAAAAAAAGAAATAGTTTGAAAATAATGTTTTAAAGTACTTCTCATAAAGGCAGGCTGTGAATGAAAGGGAAATGGGGGCAGGGGACAGGTATTGATGGAGGAAAGTGGACATTGGTAAAAGAATTAATATTGAATGATTGTATTTCTGAAGCCAAATCATGAATAACTGTGTAATTCACAGTGACTTAAAATATAATAATAGGGGCCAGGAGATAGCATGGAGGTAAGGCGTTTGCCTTTCATGCAAAAGGTCATCGGTTCGAATCCTGGTGCCCCATATGGTCCCCCGTGCCTGCCAGGAGCAATTTCTGAGCATGGGGCCAGGAGTAACCCCTGAGCACTGCCGGGTGAGACACAAAAACCAAAAATAAATAAATATATATATATAATAACATTTTTAAAAAGAATATTCAAATTATGGCCCTCAAATAGTTGGTCATTTCCTAAAAATGACTATAAGACTCAGCAATTCTATAACTCAGTCTATCAAACTCATGAGGAATCAAAACATGTGCTCATAAAAAAAAACTTGTACAAAAATGTACAGAACAACATTGCTAGTATGATAAAGAGAGGAAACAACCCAAACATTGTTAGTTGATGAATAAGGAAGAGAGGTATATCTATATGAAGGATTATTATCAGTAATAAGGAATAAAGTACTGATACATGATAAATATAGAGGAACTTTGAAAAATTTATACTGCATGAAAGAAATTAGTCAAAAAGGCTAAATGCTGCATGATTTCATTTGTATAAAATGACCAGAACAGGTAAGTATATGTATACAGAGAAAGTATATTAAAGTTTATCCAGCCTAGGAGGTTAAGAAGAGATGAAAAGTAATATTGCCAGAAGATAAAAAGTAATATTGCCAGTAGGCATGCAGTTTCCTTGTTTGCACTGAGGAAAATATTTTAAAATTGATCGTAGTGATTGAACAACTCTATGATCATAAATGACTGGCAAAAAAGAGAAGGGGAGGAAGGGAAGGAAGAAGGCAAGGAAGAGGGAATAAGGAAGAAAACAGGGGAGGAAGAAAAGGAGGGGAGTCAGAGGGGGGAGAGAAAATGAGAGTGAGTATGTGTGTGTGTGTGTGTGTGAGAGAGAGAGAGAGAGAAAGAGAGAGAGAGAGAGAGAGAGAGAGAGAGAGAGAGAGAGAGAGAAGTCCCTGGGCATTTCTAGACATTTTCTACCTCTAGTTAGGGGTAAAGCCTGTTTCCTCCAAGCCTTTATCTTATTCATAACTTTGGGAACAATAACCAATAGAGCAGGAATGTGTTATCTTTAAAGTGACCTTTTATTTATGTTTTGTTTTGTTATGGGGCCATACCCAGCAGTGCACAATGCTTATTCCTGACTCTGTGCTCAGGGGGTCACTCCAGGTGGACTCAGGAGACCATGTTGTGCTGGGAATCAAACCTGGATCAGTCAGGTTCAAGGCAAACACCCGACTCTACCTTACCTATCACTAGGCAATTCTCTTTTTTAATCAAAAATGCACGAATTAGACTGTCTGGAAGGACTGGCCCTCTTGGCTATCTTGATTCTTTTGAACTCCCCAGACAAGGAATTCTGCTGTGACAGAGAGAGTGGAAGCTAGACAGTGCAAACCAAACTGACCGGTTTTGCCATCACGAAGAGTTGGTTCCCTCATCTACCAGTAAGCATGCCTCTGGCCCTTAGGAGCTATTCTTTTGCTAGTTCCCCAGGACATGGTTCTGGTTTGACTGTTTACTAAATAAATTAATTCCTACTTCTGGAGTAGCTTCAATTTTTAAACAGAAAGCCATCTATTGACAGTCACAGATACACAGGATTTTATTGTTTGATATTAAACAATTAAGAGTTACTGTTTTTGTCCCCTACAAGTACACTATACATGAAAATAAATATTAGCTAGAATATAGCTACTAAGAGGGAGGAGAAAAATTCTATATCTACTCTGTGCAGTAAAGGAGTAGTTTTAAAAATAAATCCATGATATAGACTATGTCTTTGGTGGGAATAAAGCTCTTTTTGTCAAAATGTATATAAGTTGTTGAAACATTTAAGTTTGATTATCTAAACACATTTGTCAATGTTCTAAGAATTCAATCTTTTGATCAATCAGAGTTCTCGTAGACCTTAGTAACTTAAAATATTTAAAAATAATTTCAAGGCTAAAGAGATAGTACAGTGGGTAAGGTAGTAGCCTTGCATAAGGCAGTTGACCTGGGTTCAGTTCCCACCATCCCATATGGTCCCCACCACTGCCAAGAGTGATTCCAGAGTACAGAGCCAGGACTAAGCCCTGAGCATCGCCAATTGTGCCCACTCCCCCCAAATAAAATTAAATAATTTCAAATTTTCTATTTTCAACAAAATCTCTCCAATGATTTTCCTTACAAAGAAAACGTTGAAATAATTTGTGATATTCACAAATAAAGGGAATTGTATAATTTGCTTAACTCAGCCAATTAAAAATAGCAAAATATGGAAGTATGGCTGTCTGTGGATCCAACTAATAACCTGGTTTAGAGTAAAGCAAAAAGTTTTTCCTTTTAGATATTGGTGAGTTCAAATGCACTCAGAAAAGCAAAGTGAGTGAGGTTCATGCTAACTTGAGAAAGCAAAGACATCATTCAGTCCCTCAAATATGGTCATTTAGAAATAAAATAAGATTCCAGTTGGGATGGTTCATCACAAAGCATATTCAAAAGCATCTTTCATCTCTCATCTTTTATCTTTTATGTCTCTTCCTAAGAGAAAAGACATAATAGACATAATCTCAAGACTAAGTATTGTCAGCATGGCAAGGCTGGAAAAGGAGAAATAACAGGTATTTCTTTTCTCTCTCACTGGAAAGAACTGTGAAGTACTGCCACAGACTAGAATATAAATGCTCCAAGTGAAACCCTTACCAAAGTATTGGGGCTCAGGTGCCAGAAAGTAACACTTTGACTATCTTTGACCCTTAAGTCCTCTTGACCACCCCTGCTTTCCTCAGAACA
>PVKC010020610.1:0-18549 GCA_004027635.1 Crocidura indochinensis
ATATTTCACAGATGAGTGAGATTATTCTATCCCCCCCCCCCTCTCTCATTGACTCATTTCACTCATCCATCTATAGGCAAATGGCTTCATTCTTCCTAATGGCTGTATTACATGAAGTAGAGGCACTAAGTTTCTTTTGTTATTCATCTATTTTCAGGCACCTGGTTGTTTACAGTTTCTGGCTACTATAAATAGAGCTGCAATGAACATAGGCATGCAGAGGGCATTTTTGTATTATGTTCTTGTGTTTCTTGGGTATGTCCCTAGAGTGGTATTGCTGGCTCATATAGGGTCTCAATTTCTGATTTTTTTTAAAGGAATCTCCATATTGTTTTTCAGAAAGGCTGGACTAGAGAACATTTCCACCAACAGTGAACGTGATTCCCTTTCTCCCAGCATCCTTGCCAGAGCTGGTTGTTTTTGTTCTTTGTGATGTGTTCTATTCTTTGTGCCATAAAAAGATAACTCTTGTTTTAATTTGTATTTTGCTGATTATTAGTAATGTAGAGCATTTTTTCACGTGCCTTTTGGCCATCTATATTTCTTTTTTGAAGAAATATCTGTTCATTTCTTCTCCCCAATATTTGGATTGGGTTAGATGTTTATCCTGTTGAGTTCTGTCAGTACCTTGTATATCTTAGATATTAGTCCCTTATCTAATGGGTATTGGGTGTGTGGCCTTTGTATCCTAGTCATTGTTTACTTTGAAGTGAAGAAGCTTCTCAGTTTTATGTAGTCTCATTTGTTTATCTTTTTTTCAACTTGCATGGTGTTTCCAAGAAAACAGTGGTATTTCCTCCTAGATGTTGCCTTTAGTCTAAATGTCATGGAGTATTTTTCTTACATTTTTCTCTAGGTGCCTCATAATTTCAGGTCTGATATCAAGGTCTTTATCCATTTTGATTTGACCTTTGTGCATAGTGTTAAAGATAGGCCTGAGTTTGCTTTTATGCATGTGACTGAACAATCATTTAATTCTTATTTTAACATGAATGTCTCATGCATAGGTCAAATTCACCATGATAAGAATGGTACCTGGTACCTGTATTTGTCTTTCATTTTTCATCATTCTTAAGCTAATTTGCCTTTACTGTTCTATAGCACCTCTAATAACACCACTATTCATATTGTTAGAAAAGTCAGAAACCAGGGAATCACTGACACTGCTCATTCAAATACACAGGATCTCTAGCTCTTGCTGATCTTTACTTCTTTAAATTGCTCTTGAAACAATTTACTTCTTCTATGATCTGTGATGAAATAAACTCTCAGGGAGAGAGATGTTACCTTCTCAGAGAGGTTCATTTGAAATGACACTTGAAGGGAGAGTGGAAAATTGCTGAAGAAGAGGAGGAAACTATTCTGGGCAGAGAAAGTACTATACTTACTGAAGCCACATCAGAATCTTAGCTGCCTTTTAAACTTCTAGACCTTCCTGTTTACAAGGGCCATTAAGTTGAAGTCTGGCAAAAGAGAAACTCAGTTCTTCTCATGTCTCGGTAATTTGAATCAGTTGGCCCTATCTGAAGATGGCTCAACTATACATTTTCAGTTGCAAAGTATAAATACTAAAATCAGAATTTTTACTCCTTCTGAATTTTAGCATTTTTATTTGCTCTTTCTAAAATATGTGCTAAGTCTATCTACTTTCCCTATCTGCACTGCAACTATCCTTTCTGAACAATCAGCATATCATGCTTAACTCTAACATTGCTCTCCTTAACAACTTTCTAAAATTATTTTTATAATAAAATTATTATTATTGCTGTTATTATTATTATTATTATTATTATTATTATTATTTGGGGGGGCTTTGATCAAGCCCAGCAGCACTATTGACTCTGTGCTCAAAATTACGCCTGGTAGATCCTGGGCACCATATGGGATGCAAGAGAATGAACATGAATCCTGGTCAGCCATGTGCAAGACAAACACCTTGCCTATTGTCACTATTGCTCTGGCCTCAATATAAATTATTATTTTTATTTAAAAATTTACTTCATTTAAAGAGCATGTATTATATACAACTGTAATAATTCTCTACCAGTGGTCCTCAAACTACGGCCCGCAGGCCACATATTGCATTTGTTCCCGTTTTGTTTCTTCACATCAAAATAAGATGTATGCAGTGTGCATAGGAATTTGTTCATAATTTTTGTTTTTACTATAGTCTGGCCCTCCAATGGTCTGAGGGACAGTGAACTGGGCCCCTGTTTAAAAAGTTTGAGGACCCTGCTAGCCCATCTATCCCTTTTACTGACTATCAAATCATTCTTTTTTGTTTTATTTAATTGCACTTCTCATAATGTAAAGCCTATTTATTCATCTGTCTTCAACCTTCTATAATATTTTCCTCTTTCCCACATTAATACCAGTCAACGAGTGCAGAGATTGTCTTATTCATGCCTAATTTTCTGACTCTAAAGGGGCCAGAGTGATAGTACAGTGGGTAGGGCATTTGCCTTGCATGAGGACTACCTGGGTTTGATTCCCTAGTATCTCTTATAATCCTTCTGAACTATGCTAGGAGCATTCCCTGGGTCCAGTGCCCTGAGTCAGTCCTGAGCACTACTGAGTGTAGTGCACCCCCTCAAACAATAAACAACTACCCTCCAAAATAAATAGGAACACAATAAGGGACTTACTCACTTTATGCTTTACTCAAATGGCTTATGTGATATGAAGAAAGTATTTTCTTTCCTTGCTTTGTTACTTTGTAAAATATAAATATTTTCCACATATTTGCCAATATGAAAAATTAAAAAACATATGAGAATGCAATGCATTTTAAGTATAAATAGATGAAAAATAAAGAAGGAATATTATTTATTAAAGCATGATTATATGGACTCACCTCACCATAAGTTTCCAAGCAATCCAACTTCTTAGTCTCAGATAAATCAGAGCAAAGCATGAGAAAAAAAATTGAAGAGGAAGGGAGTCTAATGAAATTTATATTATAGATGAAAAGAATTACATCTTCAAAATAGAAAAATAAAGCCAGATAAGGTAAATAAAAAGAAAAATATGTAAATATGTATTAGTAAGATTGTTTTAAATTTGGGCCAGGGACCAAGTTGTCTCAGATGCATTGGCAGGGAAATAAATAAGGACAGAACTAAATATTCAAGCCAAAGTCAATGATAATAGAAACAAGGGACCTAAAATTTAACAAACTACACTTAAAAGGCCTCTTATACTGGCAAGCCAGGGGCAAAGGGTGATGGTAGAGGATGCACTCTGGGTCTATTGGGGCAGGGAGGTTGACATTGGTGGTGGGAAGGATCCTGACTCATTGAGTATCTGAACTTCAACTATAAAGGACTCTGTAGATCACAATTGTTGCAATAAAGTAAAAATTTAAAAAAAGATAGTTTTAAATTAGATTTTGGAGTTTTGGAGAACCAGGAGGAAAGAGAGGACTAAGACCAGCTCCAATACCAATGAGCTGCACATGGAAAGCAGGAGCAAATATGTGGTTAAGGACAGATGATCCAATAATATTTACTGTGGTTTATGTTCCCCTTTTGGGCATTTGTAAGAGATGACAATAAAGACTTAACTTGTTTTTCAATAAAATTTTTGGCTGTTAATTTGTGTTCTTTTCTGCTGACCCATAGTTATTGGGGAGGGGGCGCAATAAGAAAAGAACAAGCATTCCGGGGCCCGTAGAGATAGCACAGCGGTGTTTGCCTTGCAAGCAGCCAATTCAGGATCTAAGGCGGTTGGTTCGAATCCCGGTGTCCCATATGATCCCCTGTGCCTGCCAGGAGCTATTTCTGAGCATATAGCCAGGCGTAACTCCTGAGCACTGCCGGGTGCTCAAAAACCAAAAAAAAAAAAAAAAGAACAAGCATTCCTGGCTATTCCTGGCTTCATGAGAGCTACGAAGGGAATATGTCAGCTGGCAGGTCTGACCATATTCCTTAAGACAATTCCTAGGGCTAGAGCCTCCCACAGTGGGGAGGGTATTTGCCTTGCACTCTGCTGATCCAGGTACAATCCTTGTCTTTTCCCCTAAGCACTGCCTAAGCACAGAGCCATGAGTAATCTCTGAGCATCAACAGGAGTGGCCCATAAACCAACCAACCAAACAAACAAACTAAAAAGGCAATTCCTAGTGTTTGAAATGGGAAATTGAGTCTCAAATCCAATTATTTGCATGCTGGAAGAAAATACAAAAATTCAAATCAATGAAGTATTCTGTGTAGAAGGCACTGAATTTGGGAAGTTTATTACCTTGCCCAAGTTTTTATAGCCATATCAGTATTTTATTGAAATTCATACTGGCTCCAGAAAAACCCTATGGTGTAATGTCTTCTAGCAGATAATGAAGTTAAAAGGCCTTGATCTTGGCAAAGGAAATCTAGGTGGTGGATATGGCTTTGTATTTTACCAGTGATGCAACTTTGGGAACAGCACAAAATTATAACCTCCTCTAAAATAAAATATTTTACCTAGGATAGTGACTTCCAGACACCAGACTGAGTCAGTAGTTGTCTGTGCAGTTTTCATTGGTCTTAAGTATATTCAAAAGACAACATTATGTGTATATAATTAGATATGTACTACTGAAAGATTGCTAAATAGATTTTCTTAGAAATGACTATTCTACTTTTTATTGTCAAAATAACTTATTTTAGACATTGTAACAGTACTTTTGAAGAAAAAAAACTGCTTATCAATAAAATGCTTTACGAGCATATATTGGCCCACCAACATTTGTAAATTCATTTAATTTAGTGTTTCTAAATTCCCTCTACTGGATCAAAAAATTTAGACAGAAAACAGAGTTGCAAAATACAATTATGGAAATCTGACCCACTAGCTAAATATTGATTGAAGTTGTATATAAGACAAAAGCCATATTGATAGTAATTCACTATTAGGCTGAGGAGTGTGGCTCAGTGCCTTGTGGCTCAGGTAGCACAGCAGCTTTCCAGTCATGAAGCTGAATTAATCCCTGACACTTCCTTATAAAGGCTGAGCAAGATCCTAGTAAGATGCTATTAGGATCACAGGCAACACAACTAAAGTGCGTGACTTCTAACCAACAAAACAACAAATTAATTAGCTATGAAATTAATGGTACTGTGAAGTTAAATCCATTAGAAAGCCCTCATGTCAAATTAGTTTCAAATGTGTGATTTGAAAATGTTTAGGTTAATGAAGGATTTTTTTTTGATAAAAGATGAAAATTCAAGTCATTGTCGAATTACTCAATGTTTCTGGGAGCCACAGTCAACTTTGAGGGAGGGTCTATTAATTTCAAATTAGTTTCACATTACATAATCATATGTGGAACTTAAAGATACACAGCAAGGTAGGACAACACAAAAGGAAAACTGATCCACTTAATTGTCCTGAGAAAGGGGGTTAGGATGGAGGGTGGCAATGTCCTTGAAAGACAGATAGGGTTTACTTGGTGTTGGGTTCGGTGTTTGAATTATGCACATGAGTCAGCATTAGTAATTTGTAAAGCACAGTATCTCGATTAAATATTTTTAAAAGAAAAAGAGATGAGGGGGCAGAGATAAAGTATAGTGGGTAGGATACTTACCTCACATGGCAATCTGGATTTGATATCTGAACTCCCTTATGCTCCTCTGAGCACAACCAGGAGTGATTCCTGAGTGCAGAGCCAGTAATAACCCCTGAAAACTACCAAGTTTTGCTTAAAACAAACAAAAACAACAAAAAAAAACAAGAAGGTTTCAAATAATTGACTACTAACAATTAGCAACTGCCTAAATACACATTCAAGTCTAGGACGTATATTTTATTTAATTTTTATTTATTTAAAAAATGTATCACATAGTTGACACAATTGATCAGAATGAATATTTTCCAGATATATGAAAGCAAAGTTATCAGGAAAAAAAAAAGGAAATAAAAATAAAATGGAAGAGAAGACCTTCCAACTCGGTTAAAAAGGCCATCCAGGGAATGGGAGAAACCCATTAGATAAGGGACTAATATCTAGGATATACAAGGTACTGACAGAATTTAATCAGAAGAAAACATCTAGCCAAAAAATAGGAAGAAGAAATGAACACTTTCTCAAAGAAGAAATACAGATGGCCAAAAAGCACATGAAAAAGAGATCTTCATCACTAATCATCAGGGAGATGCGAATCAAAACAATCAAAATATAGGGGACATGGAAATGAAAAGTCTTGGCCTAAATACAAAGAAGTTTCCTACCCCTGAAGTTTCCTGGCATAAGACTATCTAGGCTCCAGCCATACTAGGTTGTCCAATCCAAGCCATTGTCTGTAGTGCCAATACACTTTTAGTTTTCACACAGTCGCTTTTGTTGCTGTCAGCTTTTTGTATTAAAGATCCTGGAGTCTGCATATCTCATACTGAAGTCAGTATGATGCAGAGCATCCTCTAGTTTCACCTCACAATTAAAGGGCAATGCAGAGAGGCCTGTCCTGTAAGCAGATCGTTGTCATTGTTAAGTCTTCTCAGTGTTAAGGGAAGTCTCTTTTGAGTAGGTCAATGTCAGAGCAGCAGTAGGGTCTTCCCTGGTAGAGGATTGCTACCAGGTGATGTTATAGACAACCTTGGACATTTCATAGATGGCTTCCCTGGTTCAGGGGTGAATGGAGAATGCCCATTCTTCAGAAGCCTGTGTCAGGAAAATGACTCCGACTTTTAAGAAGGTTTTAAGGATTAAAAAGTTGTCTTATACGCCAGAAAATATGATAACCCTAGCTCCACGTGTGTGTATATTGGGGCGCTTATTGTTACTTTATGTGACTGTTACCTTAAGTGGGGGTAAAGGTTAAGCAGCATGAAACTACTATATTTTATAATATCAACTCAAGTTGCTCTGTGCTTGCAGTTCTGACTTCTTTTTGTATGTAACATTTAAAAAGAGAGTTTTATATTCCATAGCCAGCAAGTCTCATGTTCCTAGGCTCAACTGGGTCACCAAGAGCCAGAGTCTTGTGTAAGAAGTCTAAGTAAATTCAGAAAAGATGATATTTATTTAAAATGCACTCAGCCATAATCCCTTTGTTTATTAGAATCTGCTTGTCCGGGGCCCAGAGAGATAGCATGGAGGTAAGGCGTTTGCCTTTCATGCAAAAGGTCATCGGTTTGAATCCCAGTGCTCCATATGGTTCCTTGTGCCTGCCAGGAGCAATTTCTGAGCATGGAGCCAGGAATAACCCCTGAGCACTGCCGGGTGTGACCCAAAAACCAAAAAAAAGTTGAAAAAAAAAAGAATCTGCTTGTCCAAGGATTAATAGATTTTCAGAGTAACATAATTTATTTAGAATTTAGTGGGAGACATAAATTGAGAGATTTAAATGATTACTTTAGCCTCTTAGGTTTATGAAGGTATGGGCAAACTTAAGTAGTATTAAGTCTTTTCCAATTAATAAGGCAGCTCCAAAATAACACTTGGAATCTTCATGCTATGTTGATCTGAAGGAGATAGTTTAAATTTTGAGGGAGATATTATTAAGTAAAGGATTTACATATATTCCCCTTAATCCCTATAGAGTTCTGACAATTGTAAAGAGGGTCCATACAATCCACGCTGTCATAGGTATTACAGTCCTTGAAACAAGAGAGGCCCTAAAGGATGGACTATCAAGTGAAAGATGAGCCTTTCATTCTGAACCAATCCTTCTAGGTTGCTTTCTCCTTTGCTCCTCTGAACCTATTCTTTCTTGAGGAGATCACTTCTAGTTTATGCTCACAGTCACTACTGATGATACTCAGATGGGATGCCTGGGGCTAATGATTCAGGAGTCAAAAGGACCAAACTCAGTAGTGCTGAGTGGCAGGGGTCACAAACATGTGATACTGGAGTTTAAGTCATAGGCATCCTACATGCAAGGCATGTGATCCAGCTATTGAGCTACATTCCTCTACCCGGTACCTATTTTTTCTAAGTTCTTGACTCCTACTGGTTCTTCTAGTCTTACTTTAAATTTCATTTCCTCAAGGATATTTTTCTGCATCCCAACTCTGGCATAGGTGACTGTTCCTCATCCACTTCCAGCATCTTCAATTAGCATGTATTATAAGTATTGAAATAACTTGACACTTACTGGCATTCTCTCCGAATAGTCCCCTGTTTAAGGACAGAGATTATTGCTTAACTTTGTATCTTTGTCTCAATTCCTGCCATATCCTTTTTGTGAAGTATGTAAATATTCATTGAAGAAATAATTCTCATAACAGACTCATGTTCTTGACATTTTTCATGGGATTTTTAGGTTCTTCATATGTCTCATTTACATAATAATAGAAGGAAATAAAAGACACTGTAATTAGTGCCTGCATGTAAATATTTTGGTAGAGACAAGCTTTCTGATTCTTTATTTAGCCATTCCTTACTTTGCAGTTTCCACTCTAAAATCCTTCTTCCTTAGACAGAAAATAGGAGTTATTAAAAAGCTCAATAATCACACTCACTGTAAATAAGAATATTAGTCATCACCTACTTATTCAACAGTGATCATGCTGGCTACTCTTTTTTCTGTGGTTTCTTCCTCTTCTTTTGGTTTACTGAAGAAGGTGCTGACAATCCTCAAAGTCTGAAATGTCACTACAAGAGAAGATTGCTTTTGCTGCATATAGGGAAGTCTTGTTTTGATGAATGAGGGTTTTTTAAGAACTGTGGGTATATTTTGAAATTAGAAATATCAATTTAATATATTATGAAAAAGATATTGAGAGGGAAAGAGAGATTGTGAACAGAGTATGTGTGAGAGCATCAGAAAAGAAGAACGAGAAAATGAGAGACATGAGAGAAAAAGTAAGAGCTAAAGATAGGAAGAGTGAGGGAGAGAAAGAAAGAATGGGAAGAAAGACTGGTTTTGGCCCACACAGATGGATGCTGAGTATATACTCAGGGGTTAATTCTTGGCTCTTCACTCAGGATTACTCCTGGTGGAGCCTAGATCTTATATGGGGTGCCAGGGATTGAATTCAGCAAGGCAAACACTACTGTATTACCACTTTCCACTCTAGTGCAAAAGAGAACCAATTTTAAGGCTCCCAAAGACTTGGAAGGCTTGGATAAACAATATGGTAGGCTGGGGAGATGGTACAAGGGTAGGGGCACATGCTTTGCGTACAGCCAACACTGGTTACACCACTAACATTTTAGGACCCAGTTTTTCAGTGTGTTACTCCATGGACCCTAAAACCCTGCTTGGTAAATCTAGAGGGGGTAAAAACCAGTCAAGCCATTTTCTGTTACAAGGTAAGCCAATAGTTACATTTTGGGGTTTATAACCTATGTAAAGGTGAGATTTAGGACAATAGCAAAAAAAAAAAATAGAAAGAAAAAGTAAAAAGGAAACATCTAGTTCTTAGAGTAACTTAAATTTATTACCTTACATTATGTATATATATACATAATGTAAGGTAATATATATATGTACATATATATGTCATAAATCCAAATCCGTCCCTGGATAAAGTCAATGTGTAACTGTGGCTGGTTCCTTTCTGAGGTTCTGGTGCAGAACCTGTGGTTCTGTAGTGTTCAGCTTTGAAATATTCTGTTTCCTTTCTTATGGCCCCTCTCCCACCCATCCCCCACCCCCACCCCCAACAAGTACTGCAGCATCAGAGGCTCTCTAATCTGGACATTTGCTGAGACAGTGCAGCTCCTTTACAGGCACTTAACTTTCTGCCCCTCTCTGTTACAAGCACCTTTTGGATACACTGTGCTTACCTGGGTAATTGCTTCTCTGAAGAATGAGGCAATTTATGCTGTGGTGATTGATTCATCTGAAGATAGTAGGTTGAATTATGAGGGAAATATTCTGGAATAGGTAGCTTAATTTACACTTCCAAGTCCTTTTGCTAATTAGACATAGTCACAGTTTCTAGGATGTGGACATGTTGGGGTAGAGACATTATTTCACTTAACCCATAGGATTGTGTTGGTATCTGAAAGATATCATCAACATTGTCATTAACCTTATTCATGTCAATGACCAATGTCATATGACCTTAATTTCTTCCCTTTTGTTCTCTTTCTTCTGGAAAAACATTATTAAATATGTAGACAAGGCTATCTCAAGCACCTTTAACCAATCCATCTTTATTTTTCACTGGTACATTAGGGTCTTCAAGCTTATGGTGTCAGTTCATTCAATAACCTACAAGTGATTGTTGCTGTCTGTTTTTCTTTACATCTGCCTTTCAGCTTCATAAATTTTTATTATTACTATTCAACTGTCTTCAAGGTCACAATTTTTTCTTTTGTATTGACCAATATGCTATAAAGACCATTTTTAAAATTCTAATAATCAATTTTCTAGTTCTATAATTTTCCTTGGGTGTTTAAAGCATTTCATTGTTCTCCTACAATAACATTTTCTTTTTCTTTTTTTTTTTTTTTTTTGGTTTTTGGTCCACACCCGGCTACACTCAGGGGTTACTCCTGGCTATTTGCTCAGAACTCGCTCCTGGCAGGCACGGGGGACCATATGGGGAACCGGGGGATCGAACGGCGGTTTGTCCTAGGTTAGCGCAGGCAAGGCAGGCACCTTACCTACAGCGCCACCGCCCGGCTCCTTCTTTTTCTTTTTTATATGCTTCATTTTCTTTATATTTATTTGTATAAATTAATATATTTCATATTAAAACTCCTGATTATATTTTTATTTCAATATCTATATGTGCTTTTTAATGTAATTCATGTTCTTTCAGTCTCAAGTAGCATAATTTTTATTACAAAATGAATGTTATACATAAGTAGAAAAGAAAAACAAAATGTTGCTCATCTTCTACCTGTTCTATCTTCATCTACCTGTTAGATTGAACAAATACATCCATATTCCTCTTAATGAGAATTAGAATTGGAACCAAGTTGCCACTTTAATTAGATTGAAAGTCCTTATAATTGTACCACCCCTAGTCCTTGTCATATTTTGACAGGGAAATTTTAGGTTAAAGTTTCAAATATTTCTGGTTGATTTTATATTATTATATTCAGCAGAAACTGCTGCCCCTTGAGCCAGCTGGACTTGTGAGGCAGGACAGTGAGGCACATAGAGATTTGGTTACCTTTTAGTATTTAAAGAGTTCATTCTAAAAAGATGATTAAAATTATTTTTGCTTTGTGATAAAATGTGACTTAATAAATATTTCAAATAGAATGTGTTTGTGATGGGAGGATTTTTCTTGTTTTATAATTCCTTTAAATACTAAAGATTAAGTAAAAGATGTATGTCCGATCATAACAATATCAACTGCACCTGGAAAAAATTAGAAATTATACTTGTCTGTGAGGCAAGCAGAGATTAGTAGATGCAAGGAAGCTTTGATTGATTGAATTCCACTGAGAAACAAATGCATTAGAGATAAGAACTTTCAGAGGCAACTTCCACTTCCAGAAGCAGCTACCTGATCTGCAGTGGATAAATGAAGAATGTCCATAGATGAAGACTTTTACAGAGGCAGGAAAAGTTCTGACTGGCAGAATGAATTAGAATCTTGAAAAAAAAACACAAATGCAAAAATGCAAACAAATGCGAGACGGCTCTTTTTTTCTAATCCTTAACTATGCCCCAAATCATGCAAAAAAACAATCTGTGCAGAAAAGAATAGGACAGAAAAATTAAAACAAAAACAAATTGCAACAATAAAAAAGTAAGGAATAAAAAACAAACAAACAAAAAGAAGAAATCAGGTTTTTTTTTTTGAGAAGTCATTACAGTTAGATTCATGAGCCCTGTCAGATATCAAGCCAAAGGCCAACTAAAAATATTTTGCTGGGGTACAGCATATTTTATTGATGGTACATGACAGGATAGACCTTCCTAACCTTCTCCCTTTATTCAAGGATCTGGGATGAAAACTGTTGAGATCGGGAAACTCTCAATGTGTTCAATGCAGACCTCTCCAGAGTTGAGGGTCTCTCGCTTTCTCTGTAGTTCTTAATAGGGATGGGAATCTTTTCAGAAACCACAAGGACCATAAAGTCCACCACCTTACTGCACCATGCTCATTAGCATGCTAGGAAATTTGTTTGTCAAAATGCCATTCTTGATATAAAAAGTAGATGAGTGGCTGTTACTCAGTCATAGTTACTCACTCCCTATCCTTGACCAGGCTATCCTAGGCTATCCTAGGCCCCAGGGCGGCCCTAAAATACTTGCTTCATAACCTTCCTGATGTTGTCAAATCTGGCAAATTTGTCTAATTCATTTGCAGGTCAGATCCATAACCAACATATGTAGTCAGCTTTCAGAAAACTGGGATGCCCTTGTCATAGCCATGGCAATGCCAGTTGAAATTGGGATGCCTCTTAGACATCACACCCAGAGTTCAGAGGGATCGCCCAATGTCTGCTCAGGGAAATTAATACAAGAGACTATGGTTTAGAGTTCTTCAAAATTTGTCATGGATAACTCTAGCTAAAGAATTAAGCGGATATTGGTGTAGGTAACATTGCTGACCATCTTGTAGAAGTTGTCATACTTCTCACAGTCCAGACCTGTCACTCACATAGGGCCATTAACAGAAAGGGCAGAGGGAACATTTTTGACTCCACTATTTAAGAGAGACCTAGTCTTCTCAAGGGAATGAAGGTAACCAAAGCAATCTACAACATTTTCAGCACCAATATCACACCATTTGATGTAGGTAGGATCCTGCTCCATCAGAAGATGGAGGTTGACTGTCCATTCATTAATGACAAGCTTCATATTTTCAGGGAAGGAAACTATGTTCTGTTATTTATATTCACACCTGATATTTTCCCAGCCCCTTAGGCCTGCATTTTCCATCCTGGTATCTGATGTACCTTACAATAACCAATAAGAGAACCTGACATTTTTCTGAAGTGTTGTGGAGTTTCAGAAAGTTCTAGGGCCTATTTGTTCTCATTCCCTCAGGTTCAGTACTGAGAACCTAGTGTTAGAACTAGATTCCTCAAACCACAGGTTATTTACCCCACCTGACTCTGTCCATGCATTGGTAATGGACACTTGCAAACAAGCTGGTGATCGCCAACTACTAAACACTGGCAGCTTGTTTTGCTTTTAGGACCACATCTAGGTTACCTAGTGATCTTTGGCAGGCTGCTCAGTCACCCAGCAGCAGGTAAACATGGCCTTAAGTGGCTTTGCAACAGGGCATGAGTTTGTCCTCTTTATAGATCTCAAATTTTCATCTGTAAAAATGAGGCCAAAAGTGGTAATAAACTAAGCCTCATAAAATAAAGTTAATAAAGATAAACCTTGACTATACCACTAAATTTAATGTGGATAGACTCATACCAACATATGGAGATTATATAGTTTAGGTCAATAAAGGGGCCATTGATGACAATAAAGTCCCACTTTGCAAGAGTTAAAAACAGCTTTAGTGGGGGCCCGGGATATAGCATGGAGGTAAGGCGTTTGCCTTTTATGCAAAAGGTCATCGGTTCGAATCCCGGTGCCCCATATGGTCCCCCGTGCCTGCCAGGAGCAATTTCTGAGCATGGAGTTAGGAGTAACCCCTGAGCACTGCCGGGTGTGACCCAAAAACCAAAAAAAAAAACAAACAAAAAAAAAACCAGCTTTAGTGATCAGGTGACTATGCATTGGATAGTGGTTATCATCCATTTTTTCTTGATCTTTAGTTCACTGAAATCCTTGAGAAAAATGAAGTCTCCGCAGGCTACATGGTGGGTATTTAAGTCTATTGTTTATTTTGTACCTGCTATGCAGTTACTTGAGGTGGGATTATATCTATGGATGTCTTAATAGCTTCCAAAAGACTTCTTCAACTTTTATCATTCTCTTTTAAAAGGAGAAGTTACTATACCTAAGACAAAAATACAACCTCATCTTCTATGATTATCAAAACCCCTTAAATTCGCCTTTTCGAAACATCTCTTCCCACAAGTTTCCTAAAAGGAGATGATTACTATGGATGGCATTAAATTTCACTTATAATTGTTCTATTAAAAGATTCTTAATAACAATTTAAATAGTCTGAAACTCCAAACTTCCATAATTGTTTCTGGGTAGAATTAGTAACTCTATTAAGTTATACTTTAAATAAAATTTAAGCCCATTTTTAAAAAGTTAATTTAAAGAGCTCATGACATTGCAGTTTGAATTATAGTCATCATTGTTATCTTACATTTAAATTGACTATTTATGTTAATATCATTCAACTTTCTGCATAATAGGAAAAGGAATTTAAAATGGGAATCAAACCTTGGAATATATGTATTAATGAGTCGCTGCAAACAACAAACTTTCTGAGTTCTCTGTGATCATGAGATAGAGACTGTAGTTTCATCTTCTTTTTCCTTCCTCTTGAATCCTTTTCTAAATGTGATTAATGCTTGCAGTTCTGCCTCCTGAAATTTTCTATAGCTTATATTTCATTGGGTGCCAAGGATCAGGCATAAAGAGGCAAAGATCTTTATCACTGAGAGGATAGAGAGGAGCAAAGGTTTTTTGGCTACCTAGTAATTGGATTTGGGATAACTAATAATATTGTTTCTTTTGTGTTTTTTTTTCCATACTTTTCCCATCAAATATATGGCCATTGTTAAAGACAGGACAGGGTCTTGCTGCAGGCTGCAGCAGAGCCCACTTCCTGCTTTCCCCAAAGCTACATCAGATGAAAAACACCACCTGACTAGTGGGCTACAATGAATGACCTTTCATTTCTCCCTCTCCATATATGGAGAATCTTAGCTCTCCTATTGTTCACGCTTCTGTATAATGATCCCGTCCCGGATTGCAATAAAAGAACTCTCACATCGCATTGCTCCTAGCAGGGGTCTCAAACTCGCGGCCTGCGGACCGCAAACGGCCCTCCTTACAACATTTTGTGGCCCTGCCCTAGAGGAATCTTTTTTTGTTTTGTTTTAGTTGTTTGGGTCACACCCCCCAATGTTCAAGGCTTACTACTGACTTTGCACTCAAGGACCACCCCGACTTTGCCTCCTGCGGTCCCCAGGTAAATTGAGTTTGAGACCCCTGAAAGGGTCAATAATGTCTCCTTGTTCAAACCTCAGCTCTTTGCCCACACTACCATTTGCCTCTCCCCAGTGGAGCGTCTTCTCTTTCCTGTGGCTGGTCCTGAACAAGCCCAAAGCAATCCACTGAAGGCTACATTTCCTACAGGCTGAACAGTATTGCATTGTGTAGATGTACCACTATTTCTTTATTCACTGATCTTTTCTTGAGCACTTGGGTTCTTTCCAGATTCTGGCTATTGTAAATAGTGCTGAAATAACATAGTATTGCGGAGGGCTTTTCTGCATGGTGTTTTTGGATTCTTGGGTATATCCCTAGAAATGGAATTGCTAGATCATAAAGAAGCTTAGTTTCCAGGTTTTTTTTTTCATTTTTTAGGACTATTCATATTGTTTTCCAAAAAGGCTGGACCAATTTACATTCCCACTAGCAGTGAATGAGAATTCCTTTCTTCCTGCATCCATGCCAGCACTGGTTTTTCTTGTTCTTTGTGATGACACAATTATTTTCTAAGAAAACTATTTACTCTAACCAGTTTTTATTAGAGTATAGTTCTTCTGTCATAAATTACAACTCTGAACCTAGAAACACACTGACTGGAAAATGCCATCTCTCTTAGCCACAACTAATGAGATCCTGATAAGAGTGATTGCTTACCTAAAAACCTGGTAACTTTGAGAGTAGAAAAAAAATCAATGAAAAAAAAAACCCAAACTTTTGGAGGATAAACCAAAGAATTATCTTAGAAACTTTAATAGCTTCTTTAGAGATCAGTCTTTTTTAATAATAAATAATATGGGACTTATTTCCTTTATAAAATGTTGAACATGAAGGTCAAACTGATAGTACAGTGGGTACAGCACTTGCTTTCCTTATAATCAAGATCAGTTTGGTCCCCAACACTGCATATGGTTTCCTGAGTCTAACAAGGAATGACCTCTGAGTGCAGAGCTAGAAGTAAGCCTTAGCACCACCAGGTATGGCCCAGACCAATAATAACAATAATAAAATGGTGAACATGTGAATGTGCCCATTTTTATGCTCCCTATGTTCCTTTTTCAGGAGAACTGATCAATTTATCCAAAGACTATTATTTAATTTTGCTCTTAACCTATGAAAAAATGAGGATGTACATCATGTAAGTACATACATGCATGCATTGCTATGAAAAAGATTTCCATTTTTTCCATCTCTGTATCTCACTCACAATCTTGGCTGATAAAACAAATGCTATTTTGAAAATAAGATTGTGTGGCGAATCAACATACACAATGATTAAAATTTATAAACATCAAAAGAATAAAGAAAAAGACTAATGAAAATATTATAGAAAGGATTATTTTAAATGTAAGTCTATTAGAATAAGTGCCTCTGAAGTCAAAACCTGGATATCACATAAGACAATTTTGATATGAGGACATTTGTTATATCATTGAGGAATATTAATGAATAGTGAACCTATTTATTTATATATTTTCTTCTAAATGTTAATAAATAACCCTAGTTATAATTGTTGGTTTTCTATATTTATGGAAAACTGGCATTTCATAAATATCAAATTGTGATATCATCTACTTGTATGCTGGTTTTCTATGAATATATAAACTTAGTAATTATCGCTAGAAGTATGAGTTAATTTTTTCATTTGGATAACTCAAGATGGAAATAACAAATCTGTTTAAATGGTAAAATTGTAAATATCTTTTCCTTGTACTTTCAAGAATTTTATCTAAAATTATGAAGTGGCAGTAAAAAAAAATCTAGGACATAAGGTTTTCTATAAAGCCACCAAGATGTTCATCAAAACGAAGTAAATATAAATAGAAAAAATAAAATAAGAGAGAAAAAAATCTGAGTAAATATACAGGCAGTTGACAGGAATGATGCATAATGCTTTCTCCAAAATCCATTTCTAAGGTTCCACAGAATCAATGTTTAAAGGAAAACAATTATATAGTTTATATTCATTCAAAATAATAAAGGATTTCTTCTTAAATGTTTTAGCTTATTTTAATTATAGGGGAAAGAAAACCTTACTTATATGTTTATTATTATAATATACCGTACTCTTTTAGATGGTTTTGGTGATACTCCTCATTGATATTTGTTTTTAGAGTTTGCTTTTTTTCATGACTCAATAGTAAGTAATTTTTTGTTGTTGTTGTTTTTGGATCACATCCAGCAGCACTCAGGGGTTACTCCTGGCTCTAAGCTCAGAAATCGCCCCTGGCAGGCTCTAGGGGCCATATGGGATGCCGAGATTTGAATCAATGTCCTTCTGCATACAAGGCAAATGCCTTACCGCTGTGCTATCTCTCCAACCCCAATAGTAAATTAATTTTAAGCAAATGTGTGATCAATGTTTTCATCTTATGGCTCAATTTCACCCCTGTCCTTCATAAGCAGAATTTATTTTTATTACAAGTTCTATAATAATTATGTATTTTAGCAAATATTCTGTGGTAATTTTTCTTTCAAAATAAAGTCACATTAAAATGTTTTAATAATATCTAGGGAGAAATTATCATTATTTATCTAAAATAAAACTGAGCTCTTATCTTTGGGTTTGATCTCATTTGAAAGCAATCAATGTTCATTTAATTATCTTAATTTACAACAACACAACTAAAAATACTTGTAAAAAGCTATATTCTAATTGTAGTAGTAACGAATATTTTTCTCCGTATATAGACCATGTGTCTTATTAGAGTATAATTTTGGAGTGGTTCTTAAATTGATACCTTTGCATTAATGGACAAGTTTAGAAATTATGAGGGGTCACCTGTAGTAAATAAATTGTGAACAGAAACTACCAATCTAATAAAATGTAGTCAAGTATCCAGGAACAAACTTCAAGATTGAAATCTATTTTTTTCTGTTTTTTGGGGTCACACCCGGCAGTGCTCAGGGGTTACTCCTGGCTCCATGCTCAGAAATTGCTCCTGGCAGGCACGGGGGACCATATGGGGCACCGGGATTCGAACCGATGACCTTTTGCATGAAAGGCAAACACCTTACCTCCATGCTATCTCCCGGGCCCCTGAAATCTATTTTAATCAGATAAATGTTTGCAAATGACATGAATAACCTGGACAAGGGTAACTAGTTACTATCCATATAATGATGCCAAGATTACCTCCTATAGGAGAAAGGAAGCACAGTCCTCTTTATCATATTCTCGGGGAAGGTAGAGCCCCATCCAAACAGCTGACCAGAAGAGGAGTCTAATCAAAAACAGAGAATGCCATTCTTTCTCTGAATAGGTAATTAAAAATAAAAGTTTTTGAACACAATCCTATATGGCCCAGGTGAAACTTAAAATGCTAGCGAAGCCATAGTTTGTGGGTTATATTTTATTTAGCAAGAAACACATTAAAGCAATGACTATAATTTTGATTTTCAGAGTTTAAAAAAAAGACAAGTGAATTCCTGAGATTTAATGAATATAGAATATCGATAATGCTCCTGAACTGTGCTTTCAAGCAAGTGTCAAGATAGCATATTGAATGTGCGTTGAATATAGTGAAAGCAAACCTTTGACTCTAGAAGTGTACTGAAGGTATAGGTAGAAGTTTTTTTAATT
>PVKC010020611.1:0-18542 GCA_004027635.1 Crocidura indochinensis
GACCACATGTAATGTTGCCAATGAAAATTAGTCAGTCCTCATGCAAGGCAAACACCCTAACCTCTGTACCATCTCTCTGGCCCCCATCACTTTGATACTTTTGAAAGTTATTAGTTAAGCCCATTATAGAATAATTAGCCTTTGGGTTGGTCTTATATTTTTCATCAAATTGCACTTGGTCTTGAAAAGATTAAAAAGAAATAAAGTGTCCTCAACATCACAAGAGTATTATTAGATCAATGGAGTCTAATGACACCAGCATACTCTTAACTTTCATCATCTGACCAATAAAGTGTAGAACTTTGCATATTTTAATATTTGTAAATGAGTCTATGAAATTTACCTGTGTCTAGTAGAGAGAATATGTGTGATATTTAGAATTATATTATAAGGAAAATTTCTCCACTCTATTCAATATATATATATATGTAGTACTGTGCATTTGTGTATAATTTTAGTAGTTTGAGCTATGATACAAATAACCCAATAACTTGGTTTGTTATTTAACTTTTTCTATAGTTGACTGCTAATTTTTTAATCATGATCTTTTGTTTATTTTGGTTTTGAGGCCAAATTCTGTGATGCTCAGGGCTTATTACTACTACTCCGGGTTCTGCTCTCAAATTGCACCTGGCAGTGTTGGGGGACCATCAGTGGTGCTTGGCATTGAACCTGGGTTGGCCACATACAAGGCAAGTGCTCTTGTCTCTATACCATTTTCAGGTTTCTGATCTTTGAAGTTTTGTTTTATTAGGGGGATCCACCTGGTACCATTCTTGGTAGTGCTCAGAGATGTGGTGTCAGGATGACAATGAGAATTGCCAACATACAAGGCAAAAAGCCTTAACTATCTCTTTGACCCATCTGGCTTTTGTTTTCAAAGCTGTTCTCATTGTGGTTTAATTTACATTTTTTTCTAATGACTAATTGTAAAATAGTCCCACTTGCCATATCTCCAACCCCAGGTAAATGAGTCTGAGACAGGGTCATGCATGAAATAATTCAAACCAGGCTGAGGGTAAAATATGTATAGTATGCAGTCTTCTACCTCATGTTTTCCACAGCTGCCTGAAGAACTGCTGACTTTATTGAATATAGAGATCACTCCTGGATGGGGCAGTAAGGACAGTATAAGGACAGTTAACTCAAGCTATCCTGAGCCAGTCCCATCTAAGTGTACATGTAAGACTATCTCTGTTTTGGGGTAAATACAAGTTATAAACAAACATACTAAGAAACCAAGGATGATTTTTGTTTTAGATAAAATAAGGTGTAGCCCCTTTTTTGTTCAAAAAATTGAGAGGGGTACATAAAAGTGTTCTATTGTTCTCTGTAAGAACTTACAAAAGTGGTTGTTATTTTGTATAGGCACAGTAAATTTGGCTATAATAGCATCAAATGATGTATATAACATTCTCAAAGCAATCAGCTTTTTCCATATCTTCATCTTATACATCTCACAACACTTTTTCATAAGACTTCTCAACATAAACATTAGAACCTTTCTGCAGATATACTTAATTTGAAAATTCTTGAACATTTCTACACTGAGCACTATAATATGAATCTAGAACATCCAAGGTCCTTTCCATAAACTTCTCTGAACAAAATCACAAGAGTATTTCTGCAAATATTTATATGCAGTTTAAAAATAAGTTTGCTAAGTATTCTTATAATGAGCACTGCAATAAGAGTCTATAGTATCCAATTTTCTTTTCCATCTACTTCTGTGGACAAATGCACACGAAAACATTTTTTTGCAGACATAATTTGAAAATAAGTTTCATTTTCATTTTTTGGTTTTTTGGCTACACCTGGTGACGCTCAGTGCTTATTTTTGGCTATGTGCTCAGAAATCACTCCTGGCTTGGGGGGACCATATGGGATGGGATGGAACCATCCTGGGTCAGCTGCATGCAAGGCAAGTGCCTTATCGCTGCACCACCGCTCTGGCCCCAATATATTGGTCGGTCCTAGGCTAGTGCTTGCAAGGCAGATGCCTTACCGCTTGTGCCACCTCTCCGGCCCTGGGAATAAGTTTCTAAATAATACATATAATCAAACATCATAGCACTTGGGAAACATTCCCTAGCTGATAGCTGATAGAACTTTTAGAAATCTAACAACATTATGCATTTCCCTGGAATTGTGCAATCTAATATTAAAACACTAAAGTTGGATAGAAAATTTTTTGTTTGCAGTGGGTCATAAAAAATAGTAGCCATTAACCTAGAAAAGTTAATTTGAAGAGGGGGATGGTAACCCAAAATGCAGGAGATTCTGAAAGCAGCTTCTCCTCAGCTGTTCTTCAGTTGGGCTTAGATCCTTCATCTTCTCCATATTCACCCTTTGTGTTAGGCTTCGAGGAAACTTCTCAATAAGCTGTTTTAGGTTGGGGAGGGGGGGCGCAAGCTCTTCGCAAAATATGCCTCTGGAGCATGTTTTCATGTGTCTTTTGGCCATTTGTATTTCTTCTTTACATCACTAATCATCAGGGAGATGCAAATCAAAACAACTATGAGGTACCACCTCACACCCCAGTGATTGGCACACATCACAAAGAATGAGAACAAGCTGTGTTGGTGGGGATGTGGAGAGAAAGGAACTCTTATCCACTGCTGGTGGGAATGCCATCTAGTTCAACCTTTATGGAAAGCAATATGAAGATTCCTCCAAAAACTAGAAATTGAGCTCCCATATTACCCAGCTATACCACTACTAGGAATATACCCTAGGGACACAAAAATACAATACAAAAATCCCTTCCTTACACCTATATTCATTGCAGCACTATTTACCATAGCAAGACTCTGGAAACAGTCAAGATACCCTTCAACAGATGAATGGCTAAAGAAACTGTGGTACATATACACAATGGAATATTATGCAGCTGTCAGGAGAGACCAAGTCATGAAATTTTCCTATACATGAATGTACATGGACTCTATTATGCTGAGTGAAATAAGTCAGAGAGAGAAAGATGCAGAATGGTCTCACTCATCTATGGGTTTTAAGAAAAATGAAAGACATTCTTGCAATAATAACTTTCAGATACAAAAGAGAAAAGAGCTGGAAGTTACAGTTCACCTCATGAAACTCACCACAAACGGGGATGAGTTTAGTTAGAGAAATAACTAAGCTTGAACTATCCTAATAATGAGAATGTGCGAGGGAAATAGAAAGCCTGTCTAGAGTACAGGCAGGGGTTGGGTGGGGAGGAGGGAGATTTGGGACATTGGTGATGGGAATGTTGCACTGGTGATGATGGTGTTCTTTACATGATTGAAACCCAAACACAATCATGTATGTAATCAAGTTGTTAAAATAAAAAAATGTGCCTCTTGTAGAAGAAAGATGTTAGTGTCTGGGATGCTGCTCAGAGTCTTCAGCTCTTTCCCCTTCACTACCTGCTTCTGTCTCGCCTGAGGGGGGGACTGTGCCACCATAGCTAGTGGAATAGCTGAGTGAGATGATTCTATAGCTCCTATATTGATTGGGAGCATATCTGCTACCTTTCACTGGCATTGCACCAGGTCCTTATATATTAGCTGCTTTTGAACCCCTCTCTCCTTTCACAACATCAAACTCCACAGTCTCCCCATCACCCCGCTTCAAAGAAATTTCCTGGGATTGTTTTTCTTGATAGCTGTCCAGTGAGCAAAGACATCTTCTTTAGGGTTATTTCTGTTGATAAATCCATAATCATTCTTGAAATCGAACCATTTGATAGTTCCCAGGTCTTATATTGCCAGCACCTGCTTGCTTACCTGACTTGGGGCATGGTGGAATCTCTGGTTGAGCCATTTTTAGATTCTGAGTCTGCAGAGATGGTAGCTTGCTTATCATTCTTGGGAGATGGGTGGTGGTGGTGGTGGTGTCTCTCTGGGTCAGTGCCAGTAGTCACAAGTAAATTATCCGCCTTGGGAAGATCTTTAGATTGAGTATTCGTCAGCACTGGGAAGGCACTCTTCCCTTCTTGTGGCATGTATGCAGGAGAATCTCTAGGAAGCCAGGTATGTACAGTCCGAAGTGAGAAATGCCGGTAGATGGATCAGAGCAACATGAAGTCATTCAGAACAGAATCCATGTGCACAGATGTTCCAGTGAAAGGCACAGCATATTCAGTCCAACTCAAGAGGGCTGTCATGGTGATAATCTATCAGACACTCACCATTGTTGCAGTCTTCTCAGGTCCCTGGGTCCTAGGTTGCTCTTTGGGCACCAGTTCTAAAATTGTGCCACGCGCTAAATATCTCGAACCCTAGGTGAGCGAGTTTGAATCAGGGTCGTGCATGAAATAATCCAAACCAGACTGAGGGTGAAACATGTAGAGTCTAGCAGTCTTCTACCTCGTAACTAATAAAAAATATTAATTTCGTAAGTTATTTTGCTTATTTATTTGAATACCAATCATGATTAGGTAAAATGACTACAAAATATGTGTTCTTTATTTTAAATTCATATTTATTTTTGTATTATTTCTATTCCATCACATGTATATTTTCAAATTATTTTCTTGGACATAGGGATTTGAGCCTTCATTTTAGTTGAATATGGAGAGATGAATTTTACAAATAATTTCTCCCAATATTCAAATAATATATTTTCTTTTCTTGTTTTTGGTTTTTTGTTTGTTTATTTGTTTGTTTTGGTTCACACCCAGTGACGCCAAGAGTTACTCCTAGCTATGTGTTTCTTGTTTTTGGTTTTGGTTTTGTTTTTGTTTTTGGTTTTGTTTTTTTTTTTGGTTTTGGTTCATACCCAGTGACGCCAAGAGTTACTCCTAGCTATGTGTTTCTTGTTTTTGTTTTTTTGTTTTGTTTTGGTTTGGTTTGGTTTGGTTTGGTTTTGGTTCATACCCAGTGACGCCAAGAGTTACTCCTAGCTATGTGCTCAGAAATCTCTCCTGGCTTGAGGGACCATATAGGATGCTGGGGAATGGAACCATGATCTGTCCTGGGTCAGCCACGTGCAAGGCAAATGCCCTACCACTGAGCCATCACTCCGGCTCCAATATATTTTTCTTTTAACATTGTCTTCTACCAAATATTCTTATTTTGATGTTTTCTATAGAAAATATTTACTTTTAAAAATAGAAAGGCCAGGTTTTCATATGATGATTAATAAATATTTTGTAGGGAATCTTGAAAATTTCTCAATTTATTTTCAAAGTTTTAGAAATAAGTGGAAATCTATAGTCAACTGGAAATTAGTTTTGGTGAAAAGTATCACTTTTGGATTTAACTCTATGTTGTACTCTACCACAATTCGTTAAAATGCTATTTTTCTACTTTTCACAATTTTTTAATAAATTCAATTGAGTCTTTAATAATCTAATTCTGAATTCTATCTTCTGTTCTATTGAAAATTTCCATCAGGTATAGTCTTAATATTTCACATTATATGTATCAATTTTTTGCCACATCCACTGATGCTCAGGGGTTACTCCTGGCTATGCTCCTGGCTTGGGGAACCATATGGGATGCTGGGGGATCGAACCCTAGTCTGTTCTAAGGTAGCACGGGCAAGGTCCTTACTGCTTGCACCAATGTGACCTTCTAGGAAGTCTGGTCTTAATGGGACCCCTAACAAAGCCTCCACATCTTGGACATTACTTCCCAACCCATGAGACTAAGTTTTTAAGAATATTAATCACTATTACATGATTTGTTTCTAAGTATTTGTTTATTATCATTTCTTTCCCTCCTTTCCCTACACTAAAAGCAAAGTGTAAAGAATTTCTCAAGGTCCCAGGCATATTCTATGTCCTTGGGAAACTTCCTGTTATGTACATCATTTACATTTTAATAAATGTATTTGGTTTAGTCCATGATGTCAGACTTTGAAGGACCTATACAATGTGTGAAATCTAGTGTGCTGGACAGTTTAATGAAAGTTCAAGAGATGAGTCAGGGATGAAAGTTCTGCATGAGAAACCATTAATAATAGCATTGTGAACCACAGAATATCATTTTTTAAAGTTTTGCTTACTTTCATATCTTCTAAAGAACATCCCATCATCTCATAATTTGATTATGGATAATATATTTATTCCAGGGTTTTAGATTTTTATGGTATAGAATCTAGGATGAAAGGCAATTCAGTTCAAAGTGGGAACTCCTAGAGAATTTGCACTTACATTGTCCAGAGTTATCAACTGTTCAGGAGCTTGTAGAGTGAAGAACTTCATCTAAGTTGAAATCCAGAAATAGCCTTTGATAACATCTGAGTTTACTTTAACATTGTAAACCACACTCCTCTTAACAGAGTCAACTTCTAAGAAATTATACACATAAGAGACTTGATCCATTTTGATGTTTTTTTTTTTACAATATGTGATTAAAATTAGAGATGAAAGGGATGGTGGTGACTTTATTGGATGGTTATCTCTAATGTAATGAATTCTCAAGTCATGAGCTCTACAAGGAATTTCCATTTCAGGAACTTTTTCTACAGACAAAAAAAATTGAGAAACATTTGCTTCAGCAAAAAGTTACTTTGAATTATTAATAATTAGTCTGTGGGAAGAATACCAAGTATACATATTTTCTATTTGAAATGTAAATTAAATGTAACACTTGGGAGGTTATGAAGAAGAGAACTTGGCCCAGAGAAAGCTGATGTGTTAAGTCACAGTTCTTTATGAGATTGAAACTTGGTTTCTTTTCCCTGACTAAAGCACCCTGGACAATATATATATCACTGTGGAATACCAAAAATAAATCATTTTGCATAATGCATTAACCTTAAATGAATAATGGCTGAATTACAGAAGGAGATTTCTCAAGGATAACTCTAATGCCTCATAAAAATGCAATTCCATTTTCTTACTTTCCACTTTCTATTCTTTTTTTCCTTATTACTTTTCTTGTTAAATGAGGGCTTTGTCTTCAATATAGCATTTTTTTTCTTGAGAACGTATTTGAAGATTCTAGCATGTGAATCTAGCATTCTAGATTCTAGGAGAGCATGTGGCTTGTATTCTTTCAAATGAAGAAAGATCAGTTCAGGATGGCTGTCTTCTTGCCTCCTGCATTTTTGAGAGGGAGACACAGGAGTGGTGAGAGGGACCTACATAGTCAAATCAGCAAAATTACCCCTGGCATAATATCAATAGGGTTAGAGAGGTCTCAACCAAATTAACCTTGCTCTTTTGGCTCTATTGACTTCTACTCTGAGCAGCCACTCTTCTCAAGATCAATATACCTTAGGCATGCTTAGAGGAGAAAGGTGTTGGGAAAGGAAGATGGAAGACCTGTCCCATAGAGGCATTTCATGACTGGCTATAAAGAGATCACTACACATTTAATTAGTAAATACATTTCAAAATGTGACTTGAAGTTGAACCAGATATGGACTCTTCCAAGTTAATAATTGAGGTCACGGACCATACAGTAATGGTTCAAAAAGGCTGGAGAACACATGATTTACATGCAGGAAGTCAAAAGTAGAGCTTTGAAATGAAAGGACTCCTAAGAAGCCCTGAGAGTGAATTCTGAGAACTTCATCAAGAGTTAACTTCTGAGCATTACCAGTGTGTCTCCAAAATAAAAGATCTGAAATGGTCTGAGTGATGTGTAGAAGGCAAGATATATCTCTACTTCTGACCCACTCATAACAAGTGATTTTTCATGGGCCAAGAGATAATACAATATCCCAGCAGAGCCAGGAGTCATCCTTGAACCTGGCCGGATGTGGTCCAAAACATAAGCAAAAACACACAAAAAAGAAATCCTTGTCTTGGTTTCACTTGCCATGTTTACAGTCTTGGTTAAAATACCTTGTACCACATATGGTTCCCCAAGCACGACTTAAGTTCACGCTGAAGGACAGAGCCAGGAGTAGCTTCTGAAGAGCATTAGGAATAGAATCCCACAACCCTCAACCTTGCAAAGAAAAAGAAAATAATAAATGGTTTTGGAAATATACATGTTTTGCAATTGCAAGAGTTAAAATATAAATATGAAAAATTATTTTCAAATAATTTCTTAGTTTATTTTAAAATCCAAAGACTTTAGAGAAAAAACTGTAAAAAAGACACACAAATGTATAAAGATCTTTATATATGTAAACATAGAGATTTATTTCTATATACACTTTATTTTGCATACAACTTTCGAAGCTATAAACACTTCGTTATATCTATATGTTACCTCTTTAGACTAAGTAATATACACTAAATTTATATGCCAAATTAATAAATAAAAGCTAAAAGATTGCAGGATATACATTTCTAGTATATAATATATAAGTATAAATAGTACTTAAATGTATAAAATATCGTACATTTTATTAAAATATTGCAGGACAGGCATTCTTAATATACAAAATATAAATTTAAATTGTATTGAAATATAGAAAATCAATTATAATTACATCTTTATAAATATAGGTATAAAATAGATTTAGATAAACATATAGTTCATAAGTAATGCCTTAAAACTTTAGAATTATTAAAGGTTTTATTTTGGAAAGATTTATAGTAATGAGCAATATTGCTCAACCAAAGAACAATGTTCTGTGCAAAGGCTATTTGGAAATATCTGGAAACATGTGAATACTTATAATTGGATGGGGGTATAGGTGCTGCTGGCTTCTGGAGAACAAAGGCCAAGGACCCACCAAGTGTGTTTATATTATCTGTTCCCAAATGTTCACTGGTCTAAAACTGAGAAATCTTATTTAGAATTTAAAAAATTGGACAGCCATCTGAGTATATTTGTAAGAAACTTCAGGTCTATGAAATCTATTTCAGGGAAAACATTGGTTGCCAGCGGCTGAAAACAAGACATTCTTGCCAATTCCTTTTTCTAACAAATCAGTCAAAACATCCCAGTGCTGGATGACCACATCATAAAGATAATATTTGTTTGGTTCATTCCCCCATGAGTGAGAATGAGACTGCTAAGTGTTGCCTCAGAAATTTCAGAGTTCTCAGTGTTTAAGAAATGATGTTTTCAATGTGAGAAAAACAAGCAAGCATTTCAGGAAATTTCCTTTTAGGTGTGGTAAACTTAAAGGCTACAAATTTGTATTTTAAATGATATGTAAAGGCATGATATGACTCAACTGTTTCTCCAACTCTTGCTGGAATTGTGTTGAAATCTATAAACTTAGTTTCAGTAAAATCAGTATTATTTTTATTGTTTCCTCTGAGCATGATCACATGTATAAAATTTAATAAACTTTGGAAAATCAATCTTTGTAGTTTTAAATGCATTTCTTTTACCATTATGGGTCTAGATTTATGGTGTTTCTACACTGAAATAAAATAGATTAGTAGAGAATCTAAGAGAAAGAAAGCTAAACTACAATATGTTCTTGAAACTTTGGAACATATCACTTGTATTATTTATAGCACCGCTGCTTCCAGGTATCACTTTTATTATTATTATTATTATTTTTTTGGGGGTCACACCCAGCAGCGCTCAGTGGTTACTCCTGGCTCATGCTCAGAAATTGCTCCTGGCAGGCACGGGGGACCATATGGGGCACCGGGATTCGAACCGATGACCTTTTGCATGAAAGGCAAACGCCTTACCTTCATGCTATCTCCCGGGTCCCTATTATTTTTTAAAATATATAAAATATTTAAGCACCATGATTGCAAGCATGATTGTAGTTGGATTTCAGACATAAACTGTTACCCCCCCTTCACCAGTGCAATATTCCCACCACCAATGCTCCCTCTCCTCCTACACCTTGCCTCTATTCGAAACCAGAATTCTTCTCTCATTCTTTAACATTGTCATTCTAGTTGTTAGTGCAATTATTTCCCTCACAGCTTTACATTGGACCAGCTCACAATTTGAAGTTTACCACTTTAGAAATTTTTAATTACATATTTTATTTACAGCATTGTGATTTATGAAAATATTAATAGTTAAGTTTTAGATATACACGTTTTAGTACCACCAGTGTCAACCTACTTCCACCCATGTTTTCAGAGTTCATCCAAGACCTCCCATCATACCGGTAACCTACCATTTTTAGTTTGGTTGTTAAAGTTTGGGCTTATGATTTCATTGTGTTGACTCTGTGGTTTGATTTTCTAATTCTGTCCTTCCTTAACACCCCAATGCACCTGGGTCCTCTGTTATTTCATATCTGTCTTTCTCCTCCTCCACTCAATTTCTTTCTTTCTCTCACTATACTCGGAGGTCATGAGTGTTCTAGACAACGCCCACTTAAACCATTGCATTTCTTCATGCAGTTCATTCTACTACTACATATAAATGATATCCTGTATTTATCCATCTTCTTCTTCTGGCATATTTCATTTAAAATATATTCCAGTTACATCCATGTTGCATGATTTCATCATTCCTTATAATGTAGAATTCCATTGGTATATGAACCACATCTTTCTGATCCATTTATCTGTTGTTGGACATCTAAGTTGACTTCAACTTTTACTGTACTGTACCGAGTGCTATGATGAGTAGTGGTGTGCATTGATCCTTTTGAATAAATATATTTCTATCAGGTAGATAAATACCCAAAAGAAATGCTCAGTCATATGGCAGATCAATTCGGAGTCTACTGAGAACCCTTCATACTGTTTTTTATAGGAGCTGAACCAGACAATATTCCCATCAGCAGTGAATGAGAGTTCCTTTTTCACCATATCCCCACCAACACAGATTGTTCTTATTATTTTTCTATGTGTTCTAGGTACTATTATTAACTAAGAGAAAGATAAGACCACAAAAGTTAGTCTCCAACATTGAATATTAACACTAACCACACCATATCTAACCAGTTATCATGGTTTCATAAAGAATAGTTCCAAGAAATTGATACAATTTGATTTGCTCTTCAAGTTAACATTTGGGTTATTAAAAAATCTTTTAAAATAAATAATAGATACCTATTAATAAAAAAGCCCATATAAAATGTGTTTCTGTGGACAGAGAACAAATTCAATATACATTAAATATTACTATACTATGAGGATTTATCAATTTATAATCCTTTGGTTAGATGTATTTTTTGCCTTTTAATAATCTTGATTCCAACTAGATTGTTGACTCTGAAGAAATATGTGGTATATTATTAGTCATTACTTTATTATTATTTTCATTTGATTGCCTCTGTAGCAATAGAAATTACATGAACGTTTCAGTCACCATCGCCACAGCAGTAAAACTGGGAAATATTTCAACTGCAAATACACAGTGAAACATTTTACTTATGTAAGGAATAAGGAACTGGAGAAATTTAAAGCTCCCACATGATGATACCTGAAATTATTTTTTATTCATTTTTATTTTGGGGCCAAGCTTGGCCATGGGCAGAGCTTACTCCTGGCTCTATAATCAGGGATCACTTTTGGTCAGGTTCAGGGGACCAGACAGGGTGCTGGAGATCTAACCTGGTTTGACCATGTAAAAGTCATACACCCTACCCACACATCTGGAATTTTATCTTCTCTATTTTTCATTTGAAAACTATTGGTGCAGTCCTGGAGTGTTTCTCAGTGGTAAAACACATGAATTACATATGCTAGACTTGAGTTAGATCATTGGCACTGCAAAATAAATCCTATTATAATAACATGTAAACAGTCATGTAAACAAAGACAGTAAACAAATATTCATATATATTTTTTGCACTGTCCTTTGTTTCTTTTGTTTTATTGTGAAAAAAAAATGCTATTTTTCT
The DNA here is from genome assembly GCA_004027635.1 of Crocidura indochinensis. Classification (NCBI taxonomy): domain Eukaryota; kingdom Metazoa; phylum Chordata; class Mammalia; order Eulipotyphla; family Soricidae; genus Crocidura; species Crocidura indochinensis. The sequence continues at coordinate 11,665 of PVKC010020611.1, forward strand.
TCTTTTCCTCCCAAAATATGGCTAGAGTCAATATCACCATAAGTGATGTGAGGTACAGGTCAAAGTGCATCTTACATGCAAAAGGCATTTTATAATCATAGTTTCCTTTTTGTTCAGAAGTCAAAAGATCTCTATATAGATCTGGCCAAAAAAAAAAAAAAAAAAAAACCACTGGACCCGATTTGAGTTAAGATCTGGTGTTTTATGATACACTTGGATTCTTCCAAAAGTGTATTTATTTCATTTCCAACCTTGTTTCTGAAATGAGAAAGCAAATATGTGGAGTAATGCAGATATCTACTGAAGATGAATTAGGAATTATTTGTCACCAGTTCTTCCTTCTTACAAAGTACCGTATATACTCGAGTATAAGTCAAACACAGTATAAGCCGGCCCCCCACCCCCAATTTTATCCTAAACACTGGAAAAACTCAATGACTCAAGTATAAGCTGAAGTGGAAAATCCAGCAGCCACTGGTAAATTTAAAAAATAAAAATATATACCTAAAACAATTACAATGATTGAGAAATCAGTAAATAAATACATGGATACATTTACAGTACAGGATTGTTTGACATACTGTATATATACCATTAGCATAATGTACCACATTAACCCATAGTATTCAATAGCAACTTTAATAAAGTGTATGAACCATTTAAGACAGTAAAGCATTGTAAATGGTTAAAAATCCTGAATCCATATACTCCAAAACCCCTGATTATAAGGATTCAGGATATAAAACCATTTATTTACATGACTTTACTGCCTTGAATGTTTTTTTTAACTTAATTAAATGTACCATTGAATACTGTGGGTTAAATACTTCAGTGGCATACAGTTCAGCTGCCTACGTCTTCAGCTCAGCTGTGACTTGTGGACTGAGTTGAAGCACCGCCTGCACCAGCAGAAGACAGAAGACGACTGGAAGTTATATACATTTGATTCAGTGCACATGCAACTAATCAAATAACCTGTATGACCTGAGTATAAGCCGAGTTCCAGTTGTGCAGGAAAAAAAACTAGGCTTATACTCTAGTATATATGGTAATTTCTCTTCTTCCTCATTAGTTTTGCTTTCTAAAAACCAGAGTACAATTACTCTTGGATCTCTTTTCTAGAGGAAACAATAATTGGCTTTCAACAACCATGAAGGTATTTACTCATCTGATTGGTTATTGGAAACATCCTCTTATGTTATCAAATAGATAGGATTTATAACTCATCCATGAAAGTCTGTCCAAATGGTTTCTCATTGGTGTACATTTAAAAAAATATCAATACCTAAACTTCATTTAATCAAACCTGGTGTCAGAGTAGGTAATAATAAAATATGAAAAGGGAAAAATTGTTAGGAATATTTTCATTGAAAATATGTATTTTCGGAGCCAGGCGGTGGTGCTCGAGATAAGGTGCCTGAGCTAACCTAGGACAGACCGCGGTTCGATCCCCCAGTTCCCCATATGGTCCCCCGTGCCTGCCAGGAGCGACTTCTGAGCGAATAGCCAAGAGTAACCCCTGAGCGTCACTGGATGTGGCCCAAAAACCAAAACAAAAAAAAAAGAAAACATATATTTTCTTATAGAATTTCCACCTCCAATACAGTAACAGAACCTAATTTTTTTCATGAAAGTTCCCTATTTGGGTATTATTTTTCTTTCCCAAAGAACACTCAATAAAGGACTAAATGTCCCTATGAAAAAAATTGTAAAAAAAAATGACTGTTTAGTTAGATTCATATTTTTTTAAAAAAATAGTAACTTATGCTATTTAAAGCAAAATTATACTGAAAATTTTGCACAGTGTTGTCTTAAAATTTAAGATAGGTTTTGGTAATCATTGAAAATAGCCATGTTTATCAATACATACTACTCTGGCTCAAATCTTTAACTACTTACAAAATTAAAATAGCATGATTTATAAATTAATCATAGTTGAGTTTTGACATATAATATTCCACTATGATCCCACTATAGATCAGAGTCTATTTCCCTCCACCAATATTCCCAGGTTCTTGTCCATCCATCCATCCATCCATCCATCCATCCATCCATCCATCTATCCTCTGCTTCTCCTCCCCGCTTAGCCTGCCATCTTGAGAGGCACATGTTGTTAAAGTTTGGGGTTCATAATTCAGTATTATTGGCTGTATGATTTGGATATTTGGCTATGCCATTCCTTAACATCAAAGATCTACCTTGGTCCATTGCTATTCATCTGTCTCTTCTCTCTCAAGCTTCCACTATTAATTTCTCCTCTTCCCTATACTCTGAGGCCAATGGTGACCTAAGAATCTCCCCTTTTAAACACTGCACTCTTTCATTCAGTTATTCTAAATAACACATTCTGTGAAAAGCCTTCTTCTTGTAGCTTAATTAATTTAACATGATATTTTCCAGTTTCATCCATGTTGCAGTGAAATGCACAAATTATTCCTTATAAGCTGTGTAGTATTCTATTATACATATATATCACATATTTGTGATTGATTTATCTGTTATTAGGCATATTGGTTATACAGAGTGCTACAATAAATAATGGTGTGTATGCATCCTTTTAAACTAATTTTTTCTATTCTAGATATATATATATACCTAAAAGTGAAATTTCTGGATCAGATGGCATCTCAATTCTGAGTTTACTGAAAACCTTCCTACTGTTTTCCATAGAGGTTGGATCATTTAACATTCCCACCAGCAGTAAATCAAAGTTCATTTTTCACCACATCCTGCTGATATAGTTTATTCCCAGTAATTTTTATTTCTGCATAGCTCAAAACTTTAAAATAAAAACAATCTGTCTCATAAAAGTAGTATATATGGATATTAATCTTTTAATATTCTTCACCTAAACTTAATAAAAATATAATATCCCAAGAAAAAGACTAAATCAAGAATCCATCTAAATTATTTTAAATTTTTTTCCATCTAGTCACTTCCAAGAAAAACTATCCAGGATTTGTAAATAATGAAGAATGGAAAGAGGTAAGTGTTATTCACAGATCCCCATAAGGACTATCAGAGGAAATGAATAGTGGTCTTAAATTTCAAAGACACGAGCTTTTCTTTACCAACTGGCACATTTCTTGACCTTAGAACTGAGGTGATAAAAGTAGATGATGTAAAAAAATGAACACTCACAATGGCAATGCAGTATCTGTAGCTTATTTTTTTTTGAAACTCTTGGCCAAAGTAAGACAAAAAGTGTCAATAAGAAAGATGAGTACTTTTGTATAATGTATGACCATTTTTTGATTATAGCTAGGTAGTTATCTTGACAAACATGGATGCTTAAAGAGTAAATTATTTCTCTTCTCATTTATATTATTCAGAAAATTAAAAGCATTTGCATCACAAAGAGAAAATGGTTTCCTCTCATTTTTTATTATAGGCTCAAATTTTGGAAAAAATAAAGCAATAGGAAAAGTACACCATGGATGGGGCAAATGAAGATATGAGAAGTCACTAAGGACATGGTGCATAGCCTTGGATAATTTGTACCATAAAGTTGTTATTGTTTGTTGTTTGTTTTAATTGGGGATCACATTTGGCAGGGCCCAAAGCTTACTCCTGATTCTGTGCTTATAGATCATGTCTGGAGCAATGGAAAGGGGGGACCATAGTGAGTGGCAGGTCGGCTGCATGCAATGCCATACCCACAGTAGTATCACTCCAGCACCTGTATTATAACACTAGTAAAGCTATGTTACCTAATCTATAATAGAATTCATTTAAGCATTAAAACTTCAAGAATAAATAGAATACTTCTCCAAAATAGTCTTTTATTCTTCCCTACCAACACATATGATTGATGCTTTGTCTGATTAATGGGGTGTCAGCTGTCAAAAATAAACAAAAACCAGATGACCCCTTCACAATGAGAAATCACCACTATCTCTAGTCCAGATCAAGTTCCAGGTGAGCTTCTATTGCCAAGATTGAAGTTTGGTACTTGATAGGAATGTTCTAGAGAGGTAGATCACTCACTGATGAATTCACTGGACCCACCTACATGTTACTAAATATTTCTACATATCTGTGTTCTGTTCACTTTCATTAAGTCAAGTTACAATGCAGTTTGATTTCCTGAGAATTTCAGTCATCAAAGATACAGTTAAGTAATTGTAATCCTTTTATTTGAATTCATTTCTAGATTAAAATCAAGAATTAGATTTCTTTTCAATATTTTTAATATACTGCACAGCTACTCATCTCCATTTTTCATGCTTAGGAAGGCCTCTAACTATATTACATTTCTGGAAACATGAGTAGAAGTGTAAAGATTGCTAACATAAATTCACATCAAGAAAAGGAATAAAAACAATAGCCAGTGCTCCAAAATATCTGGTCCCCATTTCTTTACTGCAAATTCTTTGAAAATGTTGCCATAGGAATATCCACTCATGACTTCATATCTATCTCTCTCAGTTTTACTGGGCATTTATAATTGTCTTTTCACTTTATAAAAACTGTATTTTTATTTCTATAATTTACAGTGCTCTCAATGATAGGATTTTACCATAAAACATTCCAATATCACATGCTCCACCAGAGTGTTCATTTCCCTCCATCATTTTCTCAGGGTTCCACCTTCATTATTTCTCCCCATCTTCCCAAAATGGCAAGGTCAAACATGTAGCCCAATTCATAGATTTTGTTGCTTGTGGTCATTTGCTATTGCAATTCTTTCTTGAAGCATAAGAAAGATTATGAATTCACCCCATGAAAGTTACCAAACTAGAACTAGACTATAGCATATATCAATAACTTAAAAATCAGTCATTTAAAAATGTATCCTCAGACCACACTTATGCATATCAGGGACCCAAATTAAAAGATTTACTCTAAAGTCATAAGATCTAAGAGTGAAAATATTCTATGTAGGAGTCAGAAGAAATGGCTCCCTTTTGTTTTTGTCACCATCTCTATCTTTTATTCCCATCCCATCCCTATCCCATAATTATGAAGCTTGTCCATGATAGACTCTTTTAAGAGTTATTTAAAATTTTTGACAGGGATAAAGACCACAGCGATAATAGCCAGAACAAAATGGTCAATATGTACTTACCAACTTACTATTTGGGCTGAAGGCTATTTTTTCCATAGTAGTGCTTTTAAAAATAATCATTACTTCTGATTTTTATAGCAGTTTTATAACTTCAGCAAAATTAGTTCCCATGAGTCCTCTGTCCCAAGAAAAGCACAGTTGCTCCTTCAGTTTCATGTCTTTTGGCCCTAGTGGTCCACGTATTAAATAAAAAAAAATTTACATTGACGTGTCATTACCATCTAATTACTATTGATGACATTAAAGGTCACTTGCGATACTGTACACCTTATGAGTTTCCACTAAAATATAATGTTATGCACCTGTTATGTTAGCACCACACTGAATATTTTCACTGTCCTATTTTAAGTACGCCCTTTCCAGGAATTCATAGATTTTTTTTATACAATGAGTAAATACCAGATAAAACATTGTCTACACTAACTCATGTAAGTTTCTTGACAACAATAGCAAATATTATCTTCTTTGTATGAGAAGAGAATGAGGTATTAAATAACTTCCTTAAGTTAATCAAACTAGCCACCTCCAAAACTTCCTTAAGTAGTCAGTTTTATTCGGATCTGTTTTGTATTAAACATCACGCTAAACTCTGGAATTCTTTTTGTTGTTGTTGTTTTTTGTTTTGGGGCCACAGCCAGCAGAGCTCAAGGGTTAATTCTGGCTCCATGCTCAGAAAATCGCCCCTGGCAGGCACTGGGGACCATATCGGGTGCTGGGATTCGATCCACCGTTCTTCTGCATGAAAGGCAAACGCCTTACCTCCAAGCTATCTCTCCGGCCTCAAACTCTGGGATTCTTTGTATTCCATTAGTGATGTCAAATTCTTATCATCTTAATGATTGGATTTTTGGCCTCTATAATTCTATATTTTATCATCCCTCTTTATTTTCATGGTTATGTATGCAGCTTCTATTGTTTCAGATATTGCAATCGCTTCACTCTATGAACTTTCCCAATTTCATTTAATTGTTGTTTGTTTTTTGTTTGGGGGTCACACCAATGGTGCTCAGTGGTTACTTCTGGCTTTGCACTCAAAAATCACTGCTGCCAGGCTCATGGGACCCTATGGAATGGAAGGACTCGAATCTGGGTCAGTTGTGTGCAAGGCAAAGGTCCTACCCACGGTGCTATCACTCCAGTCTCTAATTTCATCTTTTATAATAATATAATGCTATCAATACTCACTTTGTTTTTGTGTTTTACACAAATTGGAATACTTTTTTCTTCTCATAAGTCAGTGATTCCCCATTAAATGGGCAGACATGGAACAACAGACCTTGTTAATCTAATTTGTACCTTTATTTTTGCCATCTTCCCTGACCAATATACATATCACGTATTAAAATCCATAGTCTTTTGATATCCCTGTGTTCTGGCTTCTGCTGTATATATCTATAGAGTATTTCTGCTCTGGCCCATCATGAACGTCCTGCAAATCTAGTTCTCTTTTTTTTTTTTTCGGTTTTTGGGTCACACCCGGCAGTGCTCAGGGGTTACTCCTGGCTCCATGCTCAGAAATTGCTCCTGGCAGGCACGGGGGACCGTATGGGGCACCGAGATTCCAACCGATGACCTTTTGCATGAAAGGCAAACACCTTATCTCCATGCTATCTCCCGGGCCCCGCAAATCTAGTTCTTGTTGAAGTTGCAAGAATCATGCAGCTTTGATTTATAGAACAGTCACAAGTCACAATGGCTATAACCACAGAAGTTTACTTCTTATGAATTGTTGATTATCTTTGACTAGGATCCAGAATGAAGAAAGATTTCTTACCTAAGACTTTTGACCATAGGAAAAATAAAAAATGGT